>JAQMYJ010000021.1:5373257-5401947 GCA_030014305.1 Clarias laeviceps
AATGTAGAAAGAAATAAAAATCAGGAACCATCATGGAGTTAGAAAGTGTTCTAAAACTTTTGAACGGTAGTGTAGATATATATTATTATTATAATTTTTTTTTTGTACAGTATGCTTATATGTTAATGTAGTTTGAACAAAATGGACTTAAAAGGCATCAATCAGAGCTCACTGACAAAGTAAAAGTATGTGTATAATTCTTAAACATGCACATAAAGTTTCAATAAAGTATAAATATAATGTTTTTTTGTCTAAGCACTAGTTTCCCATATATGGAAATGTATTATTTTCTACAGTATATATTATATTATTATAATAATATTACTTTACGATATATTGCCATATTTTTTTCCGTGGTGGAATATGGATTTTATTACTGATTACTTTATTACTGATTTTTAAAACCTATATATATAGTACAGTATATATATATAACAGATGGAATCCATGAGGCTTGTGGGTGGTACTAATTTTACCTTGAACTTCTTATCAGCAAATTGACAGAAAAAATATTAAACTCTACTCACCACTCTTATAGTATGATACTGGCATTTAACACTTTTTCAGCATCACATTAGCTATAACACCGCTTGATGCAGCACCACTCCGACACTGCCTACAGTACGATTGTCTCCAAAAGGTCACAAAAAGCCATCATATAAAGGCATACTGTAGCTGCACCAAGAATGCAAAACATCAAAAAAAAAATCATAGGCCCGTGCCAGGAGGCTGAGAAACACTAGGCTTGATCTTACAGTATGAAACTCACCGCTCAGTAAGAATGATGAATTCATAGCTTAAAAGATGAGCTTAAATAACAACGGTAGATATAAGAATACATAAGGATTTTCGGCAGACTCGTATATATTTTATCTGCTTGAAGACTCTGTCCTCATTCTTTTGCATTAGTCTGTATAACAGCATGTAACGTTACTTACTACATTTCATTAGCTACCATTTTTTTAACCAGGCAACCAAAACACATAACAAGGCAGCACACTGGAGGTTCCTTTTCCCAATGGGATCACTAATGGATGTGAGTTTTGTCCATGCCTGAAAAGCATTAACCAGATGAGTAACGATATTTGTAAAGACCCTTTGGTACACCAAAACTGTATTTTATATAGAAAGAAGAGCATAATTAGTATTGAGCGAGAGAGAGAGAGAGCGAGAGAGAGAGAGAGAGAGAGAGAGAGAGAGACGTAATGCACAATCAAACATTTAACTCTGCTTTTAGAAAACTCAAGCCTTTTTTAAATAGCAGGAAACATTCCGAGCTCGGTTTGATTCTTAGAAATGACGATCTGGTACAGAACAAGATTCTTGGTGTTGCTGCTACAGAATCGTGTCTGCTTTTGTTTAGAGGGTTCAGTGTTCGGCGCTTCATTACGCAGCACCAGACTCGAGCTGTACACAAACCCACACATCCTGTGTTAGTGAGCACAACTGTCAAACTGCTGCGTCTGAGTGATGCCTCAACAATTCCTACAGGACAAACCGTGAGCACACACACACACACACACACACACACACACACATGCAGCACAATCATAAAGCTCAGAGATCAAGATTGAAGCAAGCAGTGTGTCATATGTGGCTTTGTCTTCCCGAGACACCTGCCTAGCTAACCACACACACACACACACACACACACACATACATGCACACACATACACACCATAATTGCATCTCGACGCAACAGAACAGAGGCAACAAAAGGAAGTGCACTCGCTGAAGGCCCAATCTGTCTCCGGCTTTGTGTGTGTGTGCCCATTTATCCACATTAGTGTTGGATTAATTGGGTTAGAGACAGAGATGTTAATAAATGCACTCCGTGAGGACGGCTGCGATTGATCACCCGCTTCCTGCCATACTGCTCACACACATACACACACACACAACCAGAGAGATTCATCGCACACACTCTTTAAACACACCCCATTTTTACAGCTTCATAATCCCTCCATCTTCATAAGAATACAATTACGGCGAGTGCGTGTCCCCCCTCCTTTCCTCTCTGTTTGCGCATCTCATCTCCTTGTTAGTCAGGACGACTCGGATTGCCGAAGCTCGGCTGTACCTTCTCTTAAACTCAACACTCTCCTCAGACACACATGTGGACCTGCAGATAGATCAGTTTGTACGTACCTGTGTCTTTTTTCAGCCACGTCGTTATCGACCACAGAAACCTAGAGGACCGTTTTTTTTTTCAACTGGAAACTTACAGTACATCAGTCATCTCTGGAGAGGTGATCTGATCTTCCAGACAGAAAATTCCACTCCACCGCGCTGAGCTGAATGATACTCTATCGCAGAGGCAAACATGATAAGAGGGACTTGAACAACTTTGGAGATGAAAGGCTCATGCAGGAACAATTCAGATAGAAAAAAAGGGACACTGGGGCAAAGGTCAGCGCAAAAGTCAAAGCAGGAAGTTTGCATCAATTTAAGCTTTTTTTTTTTTTTTTTAATGACGCTATTGATGAGTTTCTGGTGTGAGGAGATCCAGCGCGGATCTTGGGTTGTGCTTCAGGGCGCTCGAGTTTGTTTTGTCTCATTTCTGATGTGTTTGGGTTATAAAGTTTAAGAGAAGAAATAGGTGGAGCGGAGGAGGAGGAACAGCCGAACAGAAATCAGAAATATAGAAGAAATATAGAAAATATAGATACAGTGGGACCTCGGCATCCTGCCTCATGAATTCTTTTGCCTTAAGAATTGAAATTCAGAAGCCGGTTTAAACGTGTTTGTGTCAGTGGACACCCAAGCAAAGTGAGTTTAGATCTAGTGTTTCCTGGGGTTTTATGCATTTTGTGCAAGATTTAGTAAAGACATACAGTACTGTAGCTCCATGGGTTTCAAGAATGTTAACATGGACGGCAGCAAGAAGAAAACAGAGCCACTTTCAGTTTGTTTTTTAAAGCATAAATTAAAGGTTAAGTGAGGTTTAATGTCTATTTATTTCATATTTTACTTCATTTATATGTATTTTCTGAATGTTTCGGTGGTTTTTATATGCAAAAATATGATTATAGTGGTAAAATTTTTTTATATTGGTCATATTTTTTGCGTGGCTGGAACAGATTATCTGCATTATTTTCCAATGTGAATTTGCTATAGATGTTTCTGTGTTAAGAACTCACATCCTAAATTCATATTCCGAGATTTCATATAGAAAATATAGAAAAATATAGAAAAATAGAAAATAGAAAAAAACATAAATATAGGTTTGTTTCATGGACGATATTTCTTTAATCTGATTGATATCATTCTATATAAAGATTCCAACTCGACTGTTTAAATGGATGCTGATCTGATAAGAGGAAGTGATTCTGTCTGCTGTGGAGTGAATAATCTGATGGAAAATAACATCTTTTCCAATAAATCCTGTCTATTATGTTATTATTAGTGATAAGAATTTAGTCTCATCTACTGTAGGATTGGTACTGTATGATGCTTTACTACATGTGAAGTACAAGCCAATCAGTGACCCCTTCCTGAACCATAGACCATAGACGAGACAGTGTATGAAAGGCCAAATTAAAGCCTAGTTGAATAGAGAATTGTTCAAACAGAGTTCAGTGAATGAGAAAGGAAGCTAAATTTCCCCTTCCAGAAGCTTGTGGGGCAAACATGAACAGAAAGAATATATTTATTCCGACATATCAGAGACAAGTGTTGAAATAAATAATATTTACATATTTAATGGATTATCAAAGGTTTACACCCCAATTGTCCTGAATGAGATGTTTACATTATGCATTTTTTTGGGCTGTCATTCACATTATTAGTAGAATTACGGTATAAGAATTTAGCTTTAATTATAGTGCACAGTGTGATGGTGAATTGATCTATAAATTCCTGATCTCAGAACCACTCTTTCACTATTTAAGTCCTGGAATATACTCTGTTCCATCAGGGAAAAGACCCTATAGATATGACAACCTGGTCATTCAGTACATTCAGGTCGTCAGCTGACTTTTTATTTTATTGCCACATAACCTTGCTGAGTCTAGACCTGAGCAACTGAAGCAACCCCAGATCATAACACTGTCTCCAGAGGCTTGTACAGTGAACACTATGCATGATGGGTGCATTACTTCATGTGATTCCCTTCTTACCCTGATCACTCTGGAATACGGTCAATCTGGACTCATCAGATCACATGACATCAACTTTTTCCATTGCTATAAAGTCCAATCTTTATGCTCCGTAGCAAACTGAAGCTTTTCTTCTGATGAGTCTCACTAACAAATGGTTTTCTGTGGACACACAGCTGTTTAGTCCCAATCCTGTGAGTTCTCTTTACATTGTGTGTGTATGGAAATGCTTTTCCTTTGACTATTAATCATACATCTGATTTCTGTCAGTTTTTTTTTTTTTTTTACCATGCATCTTTAATTTTAAACTTAGCTTTTAAATTGTTGTCTTCTCCCTGTTATAACATATAACATTACACAGGTCTGTTGACTCTTTGTCTTTCTCTTTGTTTTATCACATTCCATTACATCAACACGCACAACAACTGTAGCTAATTCTCTAGGCTTCCTATTATTCACTATACAACCGAACAAGTGTGTGAAGAAAATCCATTGATTGCATATTATTAAGAAATCTGGAACAGATATTTCTTTCTTACCTTCACATATTCCTCAGTGCAGGTAAATCAAAACAAACAACACTAGGGGGTGTGTTGTAACAGGAAACTAATCAACAAGACGGTGGTCTAATAGAAACCATAGTTTGTTGTGAAGTGCTGGCACTGGAAACTCCTTACAATAATATGAAATAATTCAAATTTAGATCTAATAAAATTTATAGAGGTTTAGAATTTTATGAGAGGCCTAGAGACTATCCCAGGAACTTGGGAAATCACAGTGCACATGGACACACAATCGACAATTTGGGAACATCAGTCACTGATCCCTTGTCAGCTTCAATTGTTTTTTATTGTTGAGTTTATTTTTGTATAGTTTAGACACCAATATATTGAAGTGTATTAAAGTCTAATAAAAGCTTATACTCTCGCATGTATTATGCTGATTTAGCATGCTGATGAAAAAAAAGAAAAAATCTTTTGTTTTATGTTTAGTTTATATGGCGTACTGCAATGGCACTCTGATAACACCTGATCTTAAAAACCTTAGCAAAGTTGGTCCTGGTACAAAAAGTATTAAATGCAAGCTATTTCCAAATAATGTCTAAGTATTGTGAGCAAGTTCGTATTTATGGTGCTTATGAGATTATTGCGCAAAAGTCTTGATCCGCTCCTCATTTCGTCATATTAAATTAAAGAAATGGGAACAAATGTTCTACTGTGTCAGCACCTAAAGCTACAATTTTAAAATTGGTTGTTTATGTGAAGTAACAACTTGATTATTATTTATGTAACAACCTCAACAGCAGCGACCTCATTTCCCCTCTCGTCTGTTCCAACCACTCAACATTCAGCATCACCAGTATACTAATCACCATCCTGATCATCTGTCATCATCTGTACCTGTTTCTCACTGGGTCATGCCTTAAGTTAAATGCTTTTTTAAAAAGAAAAATTACACTTGATAAGGCTTCATAGGTCCCTGTGTGGCTTAACAGAGAAAAAACATTCCTCTGAAACTGCTCAGGTGCTGGGACTCGACTGAAAATGAGAGATAAAAAAAAGGTCTTTCAGGAAGCCTAGAGAACTATTCCTCAAGACGACTGCATTAAAAATACAAGAAAGTCTGGCTCTTTGGAAGCAAAGTATGAAGAAATAAGGTGGGGCTCAATACTTTTATACCCACAGCGCTACTTTTCAAAAGCGTCCTTGAAAACTTGAATGAATGTCTTATGAAGGTCCAGCGCTTGAGAAGGGGTTACAGCATGGCCAAAGTGTGTGTGTGTATGTATGTGTGTGTGTGTGTGTGTGTGTGTGAGACAGATGTAACTCCAGGCTAAAGAGGAGGTGCCTCCACTGACTAGACTGAAGGCGGATAATTTCGAGGGGAAGCTGATATTCACAGACGACCCGCTTCCAATCGAATTATCCAATTAAGCCACTCAAGCCAATCACAGAGCGGATTTCCACTACACACTCCACTAAACATATTACTGCACAATGTGGTCTTGTTTGGGGAACCGTCAAAGGTAAAACACACACATAGTGCAGTTTCGACAGTAGTTCCAGTTTCAAGACATTTCACAAATAATCACAGGCAATGTTTTCAAATTAAATGAAATGTTTTGGAGGATGCAGCAGTATGTCACCATCTCATCTCATGCTCTCATCATCTATACCGCTTATTCTGTTGAGGGTCACATGGGGGGGGGGAGATGCAAACAAAATTAAAATGAAACTTTTAATAATCGCCTGTAAATATCCATAAGAAGTGCTGGAAAAGCACAGAGTGTAAGTTCGGCCGCGATCACTTGACTGCTGCTTAATTAGAAGATCAGGTCGATCTGGTCCAGGCTCTTTAACTTTTTTCTTTCTTCGTCTGATCGCCTTGCAAAGGGGTATTTTAGCAGAGAAATTACAGAATTTTCTCTCATATTTATCTGACTTTCACGTCAATCACTATTCAATACATTAACTAACAATCTGCTGACCGTTAATAAGACTCGCTAAGAATGGTCCAATCACATGAGCCCAAATATTTAAAAACAATATTGATTCGCTAAGAACAAAAGTGGGAGGGTTCGGGGCGGACAGTGCTGCACCACAAGGATGATTTGAAAAAATCAGAGCTCAGCCTCAAATCACATGCTTTTCAAATATTTACGTGCCCACATAGACACTCGTTTGTCCGGCGCCACACGTACACGAACACAAATGAACGTAATATAGTTTCGATTTTTTTTTTATTATAAATAAATTATATTAAGAAATACAGCGGAATATTGTCATTAAATGACTTTATAATTTTTTCATTATTAAAATAAATAATTATTATGTTAAATGATTACATGTTAAAGTAGCATTCTTATCTGCCTAACTTTAAGGGGGCGGCGCCCCTGCGCCCCTTATTGACCGGCCACCACTGATCCCAGATCAGTCAGGGTTAGGGTTAGGTACTGTACATCCTGTACACGGTGCCAATCCATGCCGGGGCACACACACACTCACACACTACAGGCAATTTGGAAACACAAATTAGTCTAATCTGCATGTCTTTGGACTGTGGGAGGAAACCAGGGTACCTGGAGGAAACCCACCAAGCAGGATGAGAACATGCAAACTCCATGCACACAGACCCGAGGGACACAGGGTCAAGGGTTCGATTCCACCCTCAAGGCCAGAGCTTTTTAAATGAATAAATAAATACACTATTAGCTGAGAATGCTATGCACTTTCACTTTCAGCGACACAACATTAAGTTTGCTAGTTTTTTTTTTTTGCTAATAATCATTAGTGTGTGTTTATGACAGCTGTTATAACTTCTACCCCAGGACGCTAAATGAATTCAAAATCAGATTATATACAGGATGAAAACGTAATCAAGTGTCATAATTCTCAAAAAAATATAAATAAATAAAGAACGACAATACAGTATGCAATGTGACTGTTATGACTTGTTATGACCTCTTATTACACTTGGCATGTTATGAGTGTATGGCAGGGTTATGACACACGGATCTCAATAAAACCTTGAGAAAAAATAAGACTTTTACTTTTTCATTTCTGCATATGAACTGTAACTCATTAAACAAACGATTAAGAGTTTTATCTTGTCTTGTTGTATAATTAGTTCGCTTGAAAAGACATTGTTGTTGTCCACTTACATGGTGACACATTGAGGAAACAACCTGCTAATGTCATCTTCTGGTCTGGTGTAGACTGACATGCTGAGAAATTTTCCTCTGATGAAACATGTCAGAAGGAAAGATGAGCTGGTTGGTGAACTGAGAGAGAGAGAGAGAGAGAGAGAGAGAGAGAGAGAGAGAAGGCAGTAGGATCCTCCTCCACTCGCTAGACTCTTCCTTCTCTCTCCCACAGCGGCCATCTGTCTCTCTGAGTCACCGCGCCGAGCCAGCGTGATCTAAAATCAGCCAAAGAGACAGACAGAGTTCATGCAGATTTGGTGTGTTCTGTTTTGTCCCTTGATTGAGGAATATTAAGTCCAGTCCAGTCAGGTCACATGACCGCAACCATATTACACTTGCACTGGCAGCTAACACACAACTTTACATGCAGATATTTTCACATTAACACTTTGCCAGTTTGAGGAATGACGGCGCAGTGGCTTAGTGGTTAGCACTGTCGCCCTGCACCTCCAGGGTCCAGGTTCGATTCCCGCTTTGGGGTCTGTGTGCATGTTCTGAGTTTGCATGTTCACCCCGTGCTTGGTGGGTTTCTTCCAGGTACTCCGGTTTCCTCCCAAAGACATGCAGTTTACTCTAAATGGGATTCCCAAATTGCCTGTAGTTTGTGTGTGTGCACCCTGTGGACACCTCATCCAGGATGTACTGTACCCCACCTCGTGTCCTAAGTCTCCTGTGATAGACTCCAGAACCCCGTGACCCTGTATATAGGTGATGAGTGAGTGAGTGAGGTTTGAGGAATTTTCCTCAATTCTTTACACCAGACTCGGGTCTGTTAAAAAGCTGAATGGGTTAATGACAATCACAAAAGGTAAAAAGTAACAGCTTGACCTGAAACTGAAAAATTCTGCTGCATTTTTGTCTTTATGAGCCAGACATTAATAAAGAACATTTGTCTTTATGAGCCAGACATTAATCACTACACAGTGAGGGTCTCTTTATTGAACAGTCTTGGTCTGGAGCTCAGTGTGACTGAGTGGACAGCGACTGCTAATTAAGGGGAATTTATGGCATTGCTACACGTTGTCGGGCGGATACTAAGCACGGCTACACCTTTCCTCCATGTGTACGCAGCCAGTGCTGGACAAAAAAACACAGACGTGCTTGCTGGGAGACCAGGAATTACCATGGCGACGGGGTCAAGACCTATGACCTGTCAGGGCTCATGAAAAACCACAGTCATCTGCAAAGCAAAATAAATATTCCCTAATAAATTTCTGTCTCAGGAGGAGCTCACATGTGGAAACATTGTTCTAGAGTGTGTCAGAAAGTGGACAAAAAGACAGAGGAGACTCATTCAGACTCGGGATCAATAAAGTCTATCTATCTATAGGAAGAGTCATTTATTTTCTTTTTTTCAGAATGTTACATTTTTAGTCAATTACATTTTACTTGGACTTTTAACAAAGCAGCTTTGCAGGAATAAAAATTCTAGGTATGAATTTAAAGAATGTTTATCCTTAATGAGTGACCCAGAGGTAACAATGTCAAGGAAAACCCTGAGATGAACATGAGGAAAAAATCTTAAGAGGAACCAAACTTATTTAGGTGATGCCAGACAGTGGCACCTAAACAACTCCTTCCTGTAACTGTGTGTTCTGAGGTCGAAAGTGCAAATGGATAAAAGTAAATGATGTTTAGTGGATATACAGTTTGCATTTTGTTAGCATCTGTTTACTGACAGATTTGGGTACAAAAACTGATCTAATGGAAATTTCTGCCTTAAAACTATCCGGGCGACTGCAGTCATAAGCATCATAGTGTGTTTAACACACAATGTCAGTGAAGAATGATGAAAAAAGTCAAACAAAATAAATAAATACAAAGTATTTTATCATCATAAATACATAAAAGTTAATTAACCAGATAAAAACAATATATTAAGCAAATATAAACATAAATATATTTACTATTACCACTAGTACTAACTACTACTACTAACATAAAAATACTTACCACTACAAGTTATTATTATTATTATTATTATTAATAATAATAATAATAATAATAACAAACAACAAACACTTATGTTTGCATAGTGCTTTTAACAATAGCCATTGTTGCAAAGCAGCTTTACAGAATAAAAAAAAATATGGAAATTAGTTTGAAAAGTGTAAAATGTATATTACAACTGACATTTAAACAAACAAACAAACAAACAAAATAATAATAATAATAATTATTAATATTATTATTATTATTATTATTATTATTACATAAATGCTTATTTGTTGTTAATTTTTCACAGCAGGAAACATCTAATATGCAATATTTGTATTTATATAGTACCTTTGTAATTCATTAATTTTACAAAGATTAATGAATGAATTAATTAATAATACAGTACATGAAAGTAGAATAAAAAGAGGGAACATGATTTCATTTTATAGCATTTAAAAAATATACAGTATATAATAAGAAGCATTTATATTATACCTTTCTAACACACAGGGTCATTTTACAAGTAATAAAATCAAACAAACAAACAAACAAACAAGGAAACAAATAAAATGGACATATAAATATAATTACAGTAGATGCAGTAAGTAATATAATAAAAACAACAACTACTACTACTACTACTACTACTATTATTATTATTATTACAAGAAGAAGACTTGGATACATTATTTTATTTTACAGTATGTAACATATATATATATATATATTTTTAATTGTAATATGTAATATTTATATGATATACTTATATATTTAATATATAGTATCTTTATAACAAAAAAGGACATTTTACAATGAACAAAAACAAACTAAATAAAATGGACATTCAAAATTACTACTGTTATTATTACCATTAATAATAATAATAATAATAATAATAATAATAATAATAATAATAATAATACATTCCAATCACATTTTGATTATATCATCTGCAATATCAATGCTGAAAAAGGAATATAACACATAATAGATAAATGTTTGTACTTGGTGACAGAAGATGGTGCTCAGGCTTAATGTAACCCCTCACCTGAGACCATAAAACTTAATCGTTCTCTCGGTTTAACCTCTTTAACCTTTTACTCAGATTTCAGCTGCACCAGAGAAATAAATGGAAGCTGCGCTGGAACTCGTCATTTACATTCCAGTTTACTGACAGAATGCACTAATTAGCCTCACGTCTGTAGTTTCACGGGATAAATGATGCAGCGCTCATGATAAGGTCATCTGTCAGTCAAAACCTCGGCTCTTACCCCCGAGTTATAGAGGAGCGAAACCCAAACAATCGTCGTCCATCTGACGTCATTAATCACGAGGGACAGCAGTTCTGCATTGCTGACCTTTTTAATGAGGTGAAAAGGCAATGTTTTGTATCGAACACTGATGCATTTTGTCTCGTGTGGTGTGTCCGGGGTCCGGGGTCCGGGGACAGGCAGAACCCTAGTGATGGGGCAGTTGTCATCTTCAGTAATCTCATGGGATGATGGTGATGATGTTATATGGCTTCACGCCGCCTTTCAGTCAAAAAAAACTAAACAATGGAGCGGATTCCTGTACAGTAGTTGATTTGTTTCAGTTTCCCGTATTTAGCAGAGATTCCTTTCCTAAACATTTCACTTCTTTAAATAGAATTGTTTGACAAAATGATTAAATAAAGAGAATGAAATATAAAGATCCCTAATGATGATCATGATATTGCTGAAGACTTTGATTTGTGTCTTTCATGATCTTGTGAGCAAGATGAAAAAAAACAAGGTGGTAAAAAGAGAGATGAAAAAGAAAGAAACACACACACACACACACACACACACACACATGCTCTTTTACTTGCTCTTAAATCACTGTGAAATATGCATCTCTGGTGCTTTTATTCGAGTGTGTGTGTGTGTGTGTGTGTGTGTGTGTGTGTGTGTGTGTGTGTGAGGCATAGTGTGTTTTCTCCCTCATTGTAAGCACATTTGTCTGTAATTACGTGTGCAAGAGTGAGAGAGAGCAGGAGCAAGAGAAAGACAAAGAGTGAGAAAGAGAGTGAGAGAAAGAGACAAGGGGCTGTTTCTAATTTTGTTGTCAAACAGTAGTGAGTGTGTAGTGGAGAGAGAGAGAGAGAGAGAGAGAGAGAGAGAGGAAACCTGTGCTGGGTCGCTATAATAACTGTGAAAAATCTCATTAATTCAGTCGGCTCAGCCGCTAAGTCCTTGTATTGTCACTTCTCTCAGGGCCCTTTTCACCGCCTAACTAGCGTCATCTCCATGGCGACGGAGGAGAAATGCTTTGCCTGTCCTCTCAAATTCTTTTTTTTTTTGTCATTGTTCCTGACGAAGCTTGACAAACCGCATGTGACTCGAAGAGCTTCTCTGGTATCTGCATGACTATTCACACTCACGCCGAAAGCAGCGGCCATATCGATTTTTAATAAAGCAGGCCGGCGCTCCTCAGTGCGTCCCCGCTCGCTTTGTAAATCTCTACAGGAAGCACGGACAGGCTTTTCCTTTCACATTACACACACGCGCTGTAACACCGCTCACAGCCTGCGTGCCCTCAGTAAACACCTCGCACCTCTACACTCAGGGACCAGCGCAGCATCATCCTCAGAGTGAGGAGGAGGAGGAGGAGGAGGAAAACACTGCTACAGGAAAACAATCAACAACTCAGGCGTAATGATTTTGCTAAAGCAGCATGACAAAGAGGGTTTGAACAAACAAGAATTTGCTAACAATCACAATTTTTATATCTTAGATCATCAGACTCCATGACCTCCTCACTCCCCCAGTTCCTCACTCCAGAACTCCCTCACTCCATAGTTTACTAAATCCCTCACTCACTAATTCCTGTGCTCATTACATAACTCCCTCACTTCTTATCTCCATCACTCCTTAACTTCATTACCTTGCTTCTTAACTCCCTCATTCCCTAACTGACTTACTTACTTACTCCCTCACTGCCTTATTCCCTCACTCACCAACTGACTCACTGCTTAACTGACTCACTATCTAACTGACTAACTTCTTCACTCCACCACTCACTAACTCACTAACTCCCTCACTTCATCACTCCCTAACTCCCTCACTTACCACCTGACTCACTGCCTAACTTACTAACTCTCTCACTCCCTAATTCCTTCACTCCATCACTCAAACTCCCTCACTCCCTAATTAACGCACTCACTAACTCCCTCACTGCCTAATTGATGCATTCACCGATGACTCACTCCCCAACTCACTAACTCTCTCACTCTTTCACTCCCTAATTCCCTCACTCCATCACTCAAACTCTCTCACTCCCTTACTCCCTAATTAATGCACTCCCTAACTCCCTCACTGCCTAATTGATGCATTCACCAGATGACTCACTCCCTAACTCACTAACTCTCTCACTCTTTCACTCCCTAATTCCCTCACTCCATCACTCAAAATCTCTCACTCCCTCACTCCCTAATTAATGCACTCCGTAACTCTCTCAATGCCTAATTGACTCACTCACCAAATGACTCACTCCCTAACTCCCTAACTCCATCACTCCCCACCTCCTAACTCCATCACTCCCTAACGTCCTCACTCATCACTTCCCAACTCCCTAACTATCACTCCGTAACTGATTTAGTCCTTTGCTCCCTAACCCCTCACTCCTTAAACAACTACCTTTATAACTCAGTCAATTCCTACCTGACTCACACCCCCTCACTCCCTAACTGACTCACTAACTTTCTCACCCGTTCAATAACAAAACCTCTTGTATTATAACTCCTTCAATTCCTAACCTTCTCAGTCTCTCATTCTATAACTCCCTCACTTCCTACCTCCCTTGCTCCCTAACTCCCCCACACCATCATGTCTTCCCTCCCTAACATCCTCAGCCTCCAACACCCATGCAACCTAACACTTTTATTCCCAAGCTTTCTAGTTTCTCCTGTATTTGTTGTAACCCTTAGGTGCAGGGTGGAAGTCTGAAGGTTTCCTAACATCACACTTTCTCTTGGTTTGTGTCTTTGCCTGTGTTTTGGATTAACAGTAATAAAAAAAAAACAGCTTTTTATTAATATATATGGTTGCAATGCTGCATGAAAAAAACATTAAATAAATACATCCGAGGCCTCCAAACACACTGTGGTTTGAGTACTGAATATGATGACTAAACATGATTCAAACCTGATGTCCAAAGAATTTATCTCTCTACGCTTAAATCACTTCCACATTACAGCTAATTTTCTTGCAAATATGTAAAAGTTATGATGTTTAATAATAACTAGAGTTGATGTGTGTAAAACACGATTCATGTTCCAGGGTTCCATGTTTTTTCACAAAGGGTCTGGTCTAAATTTACAGCATCTAATCACGTTAAATAGATCTATAATCCTATGCAATCTACATATGGAGCTGATTTAAGCGATCGCAGTTCCTGCAAGGCTAATTAATCCATAACAACTTCAATTAATCAAAATTAACCTCAGGCTGCTCCTTAATGCTAATCACGATGTGTGTGTGTGTGTGTGTGTGTGTGTGTGTGCGTGCGTGAGTGGATGTGAAAAGAGAAGCGAGGCAATGCACTGCAAAACATATTTAAAAAGGAAAGGGGAGTGTTTTTTCTTTTAGATACAAATCTGAAGCACAGAAAGAGAGAAGGATCGATATGATAGATAGATAGATATGAATTGAACCTGTCCTGGAGGTGAAATTTCATATTGCATAAATATTTTCTCATAGGAAATAATGTAAATGCAGAAAATCTGTTACAGCCACTCAAAAAATATTACCAATTTCCAACACTATAATCATATTTTTGCATAGAAAAACAATCAAAACATTTACAAAAGATGTAAAATATGAAATAAATAGACATTAAACCTCACTTGACCTTTATTAATTTATGATTCCTCTTGGCACCGGCTGCTTTAAAAACCAAATTGAAAGCGTCTCCCTTTTCTTCTTGCTATCGTCCTTAATAACATTCTCTGGTGCTACAGTACGTCTTCACTAAATCTTGCACAAAATACATAAAAAAAATTTTTTAAATCGTTCATATGCCAGGAATGTTTCGCATGCTGAGGAAAATTTCTTGCAAAATTTTATAGACAGATATATATACACACACAGAAAGAAAGAAAGTGACATACATTACATAGAGAGACTTATGACATGTTAAACAGCTCTTTTATTAATATAATAATAACAGACATTTTACAACCAGAAACACTCATCTATAGTGCTTTACAGTATTTACGGCATTTGGCAGACACCCTTATCCAGAGCGACTTACATTTTTATCTCGTTACACATCTGAGTAGTTGAGGGTGAAGGGCCTTGCTCAAGGGCCCAACAGGGACAACTTGGTAGTCGTGGAATTTGAACCCGGGTCCTTCTGAATTGTAGTCCAATGCCTAACCACTGAGCCTGAGCCTGGCCTGGCTTTATCCTGTATAAATGGTCACGAGGGGCCTGGAGCATATCCCAGGAGACTTAGGGTATGAGGCCCTGGACAGGGTGACAATTCAATACACACACACACACACACTCACAAAATACTGGCAATTTGGTAACACCAATTAGCCTAATCTGCAAGTCTTTGGACTGTGGAAGCCGGAGTACCAGGATTAAACCCACGGGGAGAACATTCAACCTCCATGCACACAGACCCGCAACGGGAATCGAACCTGAAGGTGCAAGATGACAGTCCTAACCACGCCGCCTCCAGAAACACCCACAAAACTATTTACACTCAGAGAGACAAACAGAGACAGAGAGCGAGACAAAGACAGGAAGAGACAAAGAGAGAGAGAGAGAGAGAGCAAGATGGAGCAAGAGAATGTCATGGAGACAGAGAGACAGAGAGAGAAAAAAAGGGAAAGATATAGAGAGAGTGAAATGTAGAGTAGAGAGAGAGAGAGCGTAATTAACCTTTGACGTACATAATGATATCTGTCCAAGTTTATAATGAAGTGGGCCACCCAGGACCCGGGTCACGTTCTAACACTCACATTTACGTCGCTGCCTATTATTTAATGGGAAACAGAGTTCTGCGGTTTATGACACGTGTAATTTTATCAAAACTGCCCCATGAGGCTCCGGCGAGTCCCCCCACCACAGGCACGATCCCCCCATCCCCCCTCCCCAACCTTCACAAAGCCTCAAACCCAAACCGGAGAAGTGTGTGGAGCGCACAGAGGCCCAGGAACGGCCCTGAAAGATTTCCGCGTCACACACACACTGTTGGGACTAATCCCGCTGTACTCGGACGAGCCGTTACAGGGAGCGTCTCACACACTGCGCTGCATTCACTGCGAGAAAAGTATGTGCGCTCTATAGATGTCCTCGAGCAGAGAGAGGAGAAGAATAAATAAATAAATACATAAATAGAGTGAATTAACTTTTTTAAATACAATTTTATATATATATATATATATATATATATATATATTACATTTTTACATTATCTTAAGGAAGAATTTATTTGCAAACAAACAAACAAACAAACAAACAAAAATAAATAAATAGTAAAAATTCCAAAAAAATAAAATAAAATATGTGAAATAAATATTTAACAAATGTTAAGTTGTATAACTGATTTATTCAGGGTTTTCCTTTAATTTGTCATCTCTATATAAAATGTACAGTATCTACATTTTAAATAATAATAATAATAATAATAATAATAATAATAATATTCTCGACTACTAATTAAAATAATTGTTAATGTTGACCGTATTTGAAAACCCAACTCCACAATCACAATCGATTAACCTGAGAGACGTTCCTGTATCAGTTGCTGTAAGTAGGTAAAAAAACGTCACTTCCACTCCACTCATCCTTTAATATTAACCATCGTCTTATTAAAAAAAAAAAGCACTCATACGGTTGAACTGTAATGACTTCCAGAGTTGACTAAAAGCCCCCTGAAGCTCCGCCCCTCATCTCCATCCGCACACTTCTTTGTTTTTTTCTTCTCCTCCTCCTCCTGCATGCCCCCCCCCTCGTCCCCCCTCCCACCCCTTTCTCTGCTGTGTGAACTTGCGAGCTTTCATATGCTGAACACTTGAGCTCATGAACGAGCGACCTTCAAACAGTCGTCTGTGTGAGCGTTCCTGAGGTTTCTCACCTTGTTCCATGGGCTCAGCTGACTAAATGAGGCAAACAGTTGCCTACTCTCCCAGAAAGCACTGCATTTTCATTTCATCTCACATCACTAACAAATTCCCGGTTCTGATTGGTCGGTTCATTTTCTTAGCTGACAGTAATTCAAATCACACATTTACTGTATACGAATGCATTCTTTTAATATCTCACTGTTTCTATAGCAACAGCTAATTCACAGGACTGTAAAACGTTTCTACGAGGGCCATTCAAGTCAAACTGGGACTCATGATGAAATTTCGATATTTACAGAACACCACTTGTACATTACAGGAGTTATTGCCACATCCCCTGTACAGTCCTGACCTCGCTCCAAGTCGTTTACAGATTTTTGGGTTATTATAGGAGTTCCTGGGAGGCCAGTGTTTCAGACTGCAGGAAAGCAGGGAAATATATAGAGAAATGAAGGGAGTTTATACAGTACTCTCATAACAGTGTTCTGTTACTTTGCATGCTCAAAGATCCCAGTTTGACTTGAACAGGATAATCATTCACCGATGTACGGCATTCTTTAAAATGTTTACTCCATTCAAACGTTTTATTGCGGCTAAAAGTCTCATCACCATACTGGAAATTTCATGCAAAAAATTTAAGCAAGTGAAAATATTTTGAATCTAGTCAAATAAATTTTCTTTTTGCCTAATTAAGAATAGGATAAGCACAGTTTTCTTAATTTATGGGCAGATTTTGCTTTTTGAATAGAAGGCTTAACAAATAACAAAACAATCAGCCAAAAAATATGAAAAATTGCTAAAAAAAATAAATAAATAAAAAAGAGAGAGGGAAAAACGTAGTGTTAATACAATAGTTGTATATATATATATATATATATATAGAGAGAGAGAGAGATTTTTTTTGTAATCTCAATATAACAAATATTAGATGTATTTGGCAAGATTTAGGATTTTTGACTTGCTGTCATTTTTATGTTTTTTTGTTTTGCAGTAAGTTAAATGTAACAATTAAAATGTTTAAATTAGGCCTTTTTAGTTACAAGTGAGTAACGTTTAAGTTCAAGTTCAAGTTCAAGTTCAAGTCGGCTTTATTGTCACTTCAACCATATACAGTTAGTACACAGTGAAACGAAACAACGTTCCTCCAGGACCAAGGTGCTACATGCAACATAAGTGGTCAATATTTGCAGACAGAGCTGATTTTAAAGAGGAAGAAGGAAAAAAAAAACATCAGGCACAGGCACACGTACACCTGGCCCGTGGCTTTTTTCTTTTTTTTTTTTCTTTAAGTGCTAACACATTATTATTTTTAATACAAAGTTGTTTTTCACAGAATCCTTTTTACCTAATTACTTGAGTGCTGAATAAGAGAATATGTTTTATTCATGTTTCATTCATCATTTGTTTTGTAGAACCAGTAACTTCAATAAAGAGAATCTGAATGATTCCAGGTGACACAACAAAACACCACAAACACTCAGAATGCGTGTGTGTGTGTGTGTGTGTGTGTGTGTGTGAGAGAGAGTGAGAGAAAGAGAGAATAAAATAGGAGGCCTATGGAAGGAGCTCTGCAATAATAGTAATAATTTAAAAAAAAAGAAAAACAGACTATCAGGGGTTTTCCTAATGCTCTGTGTAGTGCTCTCATACACAATGGCAGTTTGAGCGTCCCATAATCCTCTGCTTTAAGAGCTGTGAGCGTTTCAGCGGCTCCGACTCCGTGTTCACACACGCAAGGCAAAGAAACACAGCAACTGAAAAAAAACAGCTTTCTTTGTTTGTCTGTGCTAAAGAAACTGCTTTGTGATGTCTTGTGATCTGATTAGTATGTAGTATCGAGCAGCTCTCTGATATGATTGAGGTTTTTATGATATGGTCAAATTAACACCTGAACAGTGTGTAATGTACTGACTGATGAAGACAGAGTAAAAAGTTAACTGTATTTAAAGAGGCTTAGGGCATGAGGCGGGATACACTCTGGACCGGGTGCCAATCCATCGCAGGACACACACATACATGTCTCATATTTGTCTAAATGTGATTTGCAATAAGAAGATAAGTAAATAAAACACATTAAAACATGAATAACTAGAAGTTCAGAATCCATCACCTCCTATAAACTCCAGAAAGATACAACATTATATAGCAGAAATTTCAAAGACCAGGCAGTGACAGAAACATTCACGTATAGATTATTATTTGGCCATGATTCTCTGGAATGTAACTAATAATAATAATAATAATAATAATAATAATAATAATAATAATAATAAACACATGTCTGTTTAAGCATTTGTTTTCATTTAAACCCTTATGCTTCCTGGGATTTTCCCTTGTTTGGTTTTCTCATTACATATTTTTAATTCTAGCTTCTGATTTCTATAAATCTAAAAAAAAAAAAAAAAAAGGTTTACACAAACTAATTTTAGTTTGGTTTGATTGGTGAATTTGTATTGAAGACACACTGTAGTAGATGCAATTGGACCAATCTTTTGTTAGTCGATTCAATAAATTAAATTTTTTCAGAAGCAACTGAAATTATTTAGTGTTTTTTTGTCCTACAAACTAATTATTTACAAATTTTAAATTGGCTAAAAAGGATCATTCCTCTATTTATTTATTTATTTATTTATTTATTTTTGCAGACAATACAAACCACTTATGTCTGTCACATGTCATTTGTGAGTATATTGCCTCTTCTTCTTTTGACTTTATGGTGCAGTTGGTGCAACACTGCCACCTTCTGGACTGGAGTGTGAAGCAAAAGATCAGCAGTAAAAAAAAAAAAAAGGTGATTGCTTTATATAAGAGATGACATTTAAATAACAAACTTAAACTACACAGGATTCCGATGTCTGTTAGATTATTTTAGTAGCTTTCGATACTTTAAAACCTGTAAGGAATAATCTAACTTCTTGAGACAAATTAGACAATAAACTCTCATGCCATTGAAACAAATTGAATTGAAAATCACAACGTGTCAAAAAAAATCAAACTGAATCAAATTAACAATCGATCTCTAATTCACTGCTGTGTGTTGAAGACATAATAAATAGTTTTATTAACGATCGTTTAAATTATGGAAGCAGCCATCTTTACTATGGAGCTGTTTAATCCTATCATACTCCAAATAAGCTACTTCATACAGTATATTAATTGTGTCTAAAGTCCACTTTTGGCTATTTCTGTCTAGTTTTAAGTGTTGTGATTGATATACTTAGAGACTATAGAGATACAACCTGGTAGTTGGATTTTTTTGTTTTTAATGATATAAGGTTAACGTGCTGTGTAATAAAATGAAATATTCAATGTTATTAATTATTATAAAAGTCCGTACAAAATTTCTGCTGTATATAGTCTTACTTTCATGGCTGGATTTTTTATTTTTTTTTTGTAAATGGAAGGTAACTAACAAGTCACACACAATCAAATAACAACAGTTGAAAAAAAAAAACAGTCCTACAAGCAGAAGTCAGAAATGAACTTCTAGGAAGCAGGAAGTTCATATTTCAGCCGGGCGAGTCATGTTAAATAGATAAGGCTCTTCTAGGAAGCGAGCGGAGTCAGTGGCGAGAAGCGGCTCAGCTTTTTCAACATTTTCAAATCCATCATAGAGCATTAGCCCCCAAACAGGAATTTAAACACGGCCCAGTGTCTGGAGATGGAGCTGTAAATAGCATTAGATACAAAACCCATTGATCGTAGCAGAGTGGGCTGATGGAGACAACTTTCCCTGTAATACTGTATGTACATACTGTACAGTCTGATCCCGGCACAAATCATCCGTGATGCTGAGTTCCGTGCGGGGTGTTATCACTGAACGACTCAGATTACTCAGAGTTACATCACGGCGTGAGGATGATGAGTGCAGCTCCAGTCAGAACGAGTCGGATTTCTCATAGTCTCAGAGATCTGCTGTTTAATATTTCACACCTTTAAAAAGTTTACCGTGGAGAAGTGTTAGAGCAGACTGAGCTCTCCATCTTCATCAGGATGACTCCAGAGCACCGGGCCGCTGCGAGTGCTGTGAGCGGCTGTTCATTTCTCTCCAAATCTAAAGGTTTTTGCACCGTGTTAGAAGTGTAATCTCCATAAATATGCTGCAAACACGCGGCAATCCATCAGTCAACACGTCTCCACTATTACATTATCCCTCTGGTTATCCGAACGCAGCGATACTACCATCGGGAAAGCAAAATAATGATTTCAGTTCTGCAGTAAAAACAAGTATTGACAATATTAAAATATTTAAAGCCTTACTCTCTCTCTCTCTCTCTCTCGGCTCTTTTTTTTTCTCTTTTTGCAAAATTCAAATATTGCACGCTCAGTGAAGTTGATTTAATTTTCAGCCCTCTGTATCAATCAAAGAATTAGTTTTTTAAAACAAGTTTAAAAGCACAAGCAGCACGATGAACCATGATGTGATTAATAATGTAACAAATTCATATATTTATAATACTGATGATATTAAGAAGATATTATGATAGTATGAAAAACAAATATTTGAATTACAGTAGATTCTAGAATATATTTTAAAATCCATTTCAAATTACCCAAAATGTACCCAAATTGCAAATAGAGTGCATGTGTGTGTGTGTGTGTGTGTGTGTGTGTGTGCGGCCTTCAATGGATTGGAACTATGCCTCATGCCCTAATATATATATATAAATGACAAGTGTTCTTTATTAATACAAAATAATATATTAACTTCTAAATTATCTGTATGAAATGTGAGCATGATGATGATGTCATATTAAAAATATTTTACATCTTTAGTACAATAAGAAACTAATAATTAGGAATAACCAACAAACAAACCAAACAACTCGTAAAATAAAATAAAAAAGACTGAATAAATAAATTAACAAACAAGAACGCGATAAACATGCTTGTTTAAGCATTTGGAATAAACACACAAAAACACATACATAATGTAAATTAGCAGATAAATTAATTAACAACCTAAGTAATTAATAAACACATCTTTTCGGCTTTAATCCAATTATAAAACAATAAATCATGCTAATCATAGACTAGTTCCGTGACTTGTATTTATTTCTCATAAACTGGAAATCTGCTAATTTAATAACCATAATAAAGATATTAGTAATTAATTCCTTTATCTTGAGAATTAACAATGTACAAGTGTCTGTAGAGATGAGAAGCTGTAGTGTAAGTGCTGTGTACAGGCAGTGAAGACGACTGAGCGGACTGGCAGCTGCTTGCCAACAGACGAGAGGAACCTCGTCCTGTCGCTCTTAGCTCCGGTGCTAATTAGTGCTAAGTCGCAGATCAGCCTGATGGGAAATGGTGCCATGAAACTGGCACGAGAGCGCGGCATCCCGAGCATAATGAGATGCAGCATAGAGACAGAGAGAGATGGATGAAGAAGACAGACAGACAGACAGACAAATAGACAAATCCATTTTTATACGTACAGACCTGAGTAATTTGTCTTCCATGGATTTACATCGGAATGATACAACGTAACGTGGCCTTGTATTTTATTGATTTATTTGGGAATTGGTAGTGTGTGTGTCTGTGTGTGTGTGTGTGTGTGTGTGTGTGTGTGTGATGGCAGTCTGCCTGAAGTGACTCCATCCCAGCATACACACAGGCTGGTCAATCCGGCCCAGGACTCCATCTGCCAGCACAAATTGGAGAAATGTGCTTCCCGTGATAACGGCGTGTCACAGAGCCTCCTCAGGACGTATCTGATAGCCGCGGCCTCACGCGCGACAGCTAGAACAGACGACTTCGACGTTCTCCAATCCAACAGATTAGTCTATTTACGTACCAGCAGGGTTCCTACTAAGTGTACTTAAGCGCAGTAAATTAGTGACCACTGTAACCTCTTACCGTGATGCGAGGGATTTAGGTTCTAATCCCTTAATCACAGAAAAGATTCTGTTTGCGTTCTGTCTTCTTCAGGCTCTGCTCCAGCTCGCCCTCGGCCACGCCTCTTTCTTTTCCCATTTTTTAAAAATCTTGTTCATTCTTACAGGTCTGTTTGTGGTTTGTTACAGGGAAATTCTAATGTGCATGTAAATATTCTATACATACATGGTCAGAATATATAACAAGGTTAAAGATGTGCCTTCATTCTTCTTAATTTTTTTTACATTTCTCGAGAAAGGTTTTTTATTTTTGTACGCATAGAATAAAACATGCATGAGGCAGACCGGTTTCTTTTGCATAAAAATGATATGCTGTGCTACATGTGAACTGCATGTGAACTCACACTAAAAAGTGCCACTTCATGTGTCGCTACAGTCTCTTGCAGAATTTGTTACCATTCATTCATTACATTCATTCCTTCATTCTTTACATTATCTTTTTCATTAGTATTTGTGGGTTACATACTTGCTGGTTCATTCTTTATTACTTGCTGGTGCACCTTGGGCACCTTATGTACATGTTCATTCCCACCTGTATATACAATCATCATGCACGAGTACATAGAAGCAGTATTCATATATTATTTGATAGCATTTTTCTACCTCATTAATGCACCTTAAACTTGACACAATTATTACCTCATTAATGCACCTTAAATTGTTAACAGTATTCATTAATGCACCTTAATTGTAACTATTTTTTTATTTTATTTTTCATTGCAATTGTTGTTTGCTTAAATGTTGTATAATATGTGAACTGGCTGCTGTAACAATACAATTTCCCTTTGGGATTAATAAAGTACTCCTAACTACCTATCTATCTATCTATCTTTCTATCTATCTATCCATCCATCCATCCATCCATTTGCTTGAGTCCCTTTTCTTCCATCTCTCTATCAGCCATGGTTCTTCCTTAAATATTATAATGCCTAGTCCTAGTCATTTGAATAAAAATTCTACTTCTTTTTGGCATTTTTATGGACAGGATAGTTTTGATAATTTTATATTAAGTTAAGTTAAGCCTTTATTTGTCACATATACGTTACGAAAATGAATTTCTTTTTCGCATATCCCAGCGTAACTGGGGTCAGCCATGATACAGCGCCCCTGGAGCGGATAGGGTTAAGGGCCTTGCTCAAGGGCCCAACAATGGCAACCTGGTGGAGCTGAGGATCAAACCGCTGATCTTCTGATCAGTAACTCAGTGCCTTAGCCCTCTGAGCCACCACTGTATAATTAAATATATAAATCCTCATTAACCCTTAAATCTCCAACGGCGTGGATCCGTAGCAGTGTTCTAGCATTTTTTTCCTACCTTGCCAGAAATTGTGACCAGTAGCAGAAATTTATAGTTACATCGGTCTGTGTTACTTTCTCAGTATATTGTACCTATAGCTTGGAATGGTTGTAGCAAAAATGGAGTACGGCTTAATTAGCTTAATTAGTGTGGCTGAAAGTTTTGAGAATGACACTAATATTAATGTTCACAAAGTCTGCTGCTGACCTTTTTGTCAGATGCTACTATGGTACACTTAAGTGTAATTACAAGCATCTCATACAGTAAGTGTCAAAAACTTTTAATTGACAATTGAATTAATTTTATGTTGAGAGTCAATATTTGCAGTGTTGTGCCTCCTTTTTCAATACGTCTGCGATTCACCCTGGCGTGCTGTCAATCAACTTCTGGACCACGTCCTGACTGATGGCAGCCCATTCTTGCATAATCAGTGCTTGGAGATGGTCAGAATGTGTGGGCTTTTGTTTGTCCCCCCACCTGTTAAGGATTGACCACAAGTTCTCAATGGGATTAAGGTCTGGGGAGTTTCCTGGCCATGGGCCAAAAATTCCAATGTTTTGCTCCTTGAGGCACATTTGCCCTATGGCGAGGTGCTCCATTATGCTGGAAAAATGCATTGTTCATTACCAAACTGTTTTTGGATGGTTGGGAGAAGTTACTCTCGGAGGATGTTTTTGTACCACTCTTTACTCATGTCTGTGTTCTTAGTCAAAATTGTGAGTGAGCCCACTCCCTGGGCTGAGAAGAGACCCCACACATGGATTCAAGATTGATGGTAGCACAATAATAAAAAATCTTCGGGCTTCAAGGGTTAAAATTATTACACATGAGGCGAAATACAAGTTGAATAAATCTTTAAGAGATCTTTGAGGATAAGGAATCCCCTTATCTTCTTCCTGAGAGACAGCAAGCTGGGATTTACTCTTAATAATAAGTGGATTCAAAAGCATGCTGTTATTTAACAAAGAATGAAGTGAGATTAAAAGAGAAAAAGAGTTTAAGAGATGAAATAAATCCAGAAGAACAGAAGTGAGAGAACGATGCGGGTGTTAAAGAGCGAAGAGATGGTGATGAGGCTCGTGAGTGAGCTTCACCTTAGCGGATGAGACAGATACTGATCTGAAGGAAGCTGATAATCAAAGTGAGAACACTTTCCCATGCTGCTTTAGTATTTCTTTTTATGATTTGGTGAGTAATGTTGTTCAGCAGATTAGGGTATAAATGTTTTTATATCCAAAAAATAAATGCTAGAACTTTAATGCCTGATTGAGTTGGGTGTGAATAATTAAATGTTGGCACTATGTCGTACTTTGTTGTTATGGTATCATTATATACTGTATATGGTTGTATTTAGTTTATGTGAGTAAGACAACATGAGATGAATGAAATCTCTTTCTGGATTGATTTTTTTCTTTTTTTCCACTGAGAGTTTAAGGTCACAATCTTTCGCCACCATCTTTACACATCACATTCAAGATTTATCTCTTTCCAGATCTTCTAAAGTGTGTGTGTGTGTGTGTGTGTGTCAGTGTTCGGGTTTATTTCACGTATAAGGACGTGCACAAAGCGACATTTATTTCATATGAGCTGCTATTAATCACCGTCATGGTTTAATCTTTTTTTTTTTTTGCTTAACCTCCATGCTTCTCTCCTTTAAGCTGGAATAAAGTGGCAAAGTGAAGATCTCTAGAGATAGAGTTCTGCATTTTATGCTTCCCAGGCTGACGGCGTAAATCAACCCGTGCTTTGTCTGATTTATGTCAAAGTCTGACTTTAACCTTGGGGTTACTCAGTCCTCTTTTTTTCCCCGTACAGAGCAAACCGAGCTCGGCAATGTGGCAAATCTCCAGCTCAGTCTTAGCCAAACTCAAAGGATTAGAAGAAAAAGATGAAGAAAGAGAGATAGAAAGGCAAAGATAAGAAAGATAAGAGAACTTTTCTAAGAGAGTGAGGGAGAGAGAGAGAGAGCCGGAGGCGAGTCCACATGACTAGGCAGTCAGGTTCAAAGGTCATCATCTGGATATTTTTAACTATTCTTAAAAAAAAGCCCTTCAGGGATGACTGGGGTCACACCGGGACCCCCCTTTCCACTGACCTTTGACCTCTGGGCCTTTCAAAATCATCTGGACTCTGAAATATGGGATCTCTCTCTCTCTCTCTCTCTCTCTCTTTAAATCTGTCGAACATTTTCTCATGCTCAGGACAAACGTCACCAAAAAGAAAAAAATAAAATAAATAAAATAAGAAAAACCTGTTGAATTAAGTGCGTCACGTCCTCATCGATGTTAAGGATGTTTAACAGAGTGCGTGCGCGTTAATCAAACCCTTTTGAAAGCGTGCCCTCTCTCTCCCTCTCTCCGCATAATGGCGTGCAGATGGCTCTGAGCAGTCAGCGTTCCACATTCAGCGTTCTGCCGAGGAGATCTCCTGCTCTCTCTCTCTCTCTTTTGGAACGTACCACGCTGACTATATCTGCTAACACGCCGACCCTGAGTGGCCTCGTTAAAACATAAAGCTTTACGTCCTGCCCGAGACTTTAAACACAAACAAACGCAGGGTTTTAATGGAGCAGCTCAGCTCACCCTTGCAGGGTCGGTCTGGAAAACCGCAGGAAGCAGGTGAACTTCAGCCTCAGCACAGATAAGAGGAGAATAAGTCGAGTTTAACAAACATCTTAATCAAGAACCTGATGTGATGTCAAATTTAATGACACGGAACGATTCTTCGGGTTATCGAGATGATTTCTGACTCATTCTGTAGAAGGAAAATGGTTGTTTGCTTCACTTAAATTGTTGAAGGTGCTTTTTATTAGCATTGACATTGTTCTTAAGTTTTGCTTTATTGTATGTATTCTAATACGAGCAGCATATAAGTTATGAGAGTAAAAACTCCATTTATTTCTCGATATAATCCCGTTTTACACTAATGCACTTATCCCAGTGTTTCACTAGTGCTTGGATACCATCAAGGTGGAAAGTTTTCTCAGTACGTCGTAGCCATGATCTGACTGTCTGCTTCATGTCTGAAACGCTGGCCTCCCAGGAACTCTTGGAGAGGCTTGGAGTGAGGTCAGGACCATACGGAGGACGTGGCGATAACTCCCAGCCGAGTTCCTGTAACGTGCGAGTGGTGTTGCTGAATGATTGTGCGTGTTCAAGGATCAGGCTGAATCACTGAATGTTCTGACCCACCTCAGCCGGGATCGATTTCCACTTCTTTAAAACGTTTCCTGCAGCGAAGAGTCTCATCACTGCTCGTCTCCTTCAACTCTCTGTCTCATCAAACACTTTTGTACCAAACTGTGCTTGAAGTAAATGTTAATCGTTTCTTTGTTTTACGTCTCCAATCACTGGAAATTTCATCACAAGTCCCGGTTTGACTTGAACGCCACTGGTATTTCTTAGTCTCTTTAATTCTAGGGATATATTTTTATTATTTATTTACTTATTTAATTATTTATTTCACATTTGCTTCGTAATCTATTTCCGTTAGATATGTGGCCAATAATTGTATTTTCATTATAACATTTCATTTTTATTATAATCATTTACAGTTAAAAAGAAAAAAAGAAAAAAGAAAGCCCTTGTGTATGTGAGTGGATGGGATGCTCCATGCTTACAGCTTTGTGTGTGTGTGTGTGTGTGTGAGATGTTGAGGAGGTGCTTGATTAATCCCCGTTCAGTGTTTAATCACTCCGCTCCTCCCCTTCCCGGTGCCCCACTGAAACATGGGATATGGCATTCCTGGAGAATAAAGGGTCACTGCTCATGACCTTTGACCTTTGGGCCTCAAACTGGAACAAAAGTGGCACAGTGTTATTTTGGCAGGATGGGTTACTGATTGACTCCTGTTCTCTCGACTTCTATTCCAGACTTCATTCGTTTAAATCTTCATGAAAAAAAACACAGCTTTAGTTTATTATTGTCATTTTAAAGGAATTGTTTGGGGGGGGGGGGGTGTTGAGATTAGGCCACGCCCAGTTTTAATCTGTACTTGATTTCTGAATACAGATACGGATATTTGAATCACTAAACGCTTCTGGCACAAGCACTGTGTTACACTCATAACCTACTGTATATATTAGTACTTAATGCTTCAAAAACATGAATGTGTGTGTGTGTGTGTGTGTGTGTGTCGTGGCGAGAAGACAAGAAAAAGGTATAAATGTGTGTATCATTGTTACAACACAAGAAGTCATGCAGCGTGTGCTTTCCCATGATTGCTGCTCTCCACAGGTGAGAGTGCTCTTGAGTGTGTGTGTGTGTGTGTGTGTGTATGTGTGTGCTCTGATTATGGAGCAGGAGGACCCTCTCAGCCCTTGCCAGACAGGGGGCTGATTCCTAATCAGGTGGCATCATTAAAAACAACAGCGCTTAAGGTAGCGGTTTCCCGCAGGAGCTCTGATTTTCAACCCGTTTTAACGGAGATTGCAGATCTCAGGTTTTCCGAGTTTAAATATTGACAAAGAAATTTCTGAAAGGCTTGAATAGTAAAACAGGCGCCATTAACATTCATATTGTGTTTGGGGGTGTTGATGGTGGGGGGGGTGGGGGTGGGGGGGAGGGCAAATGCAAACTCAATAAATCAGGAGTGGACATGGCCGAGGTGGCGCGGAACGGTTTTACGGCGCTGTTGTCTTGCCGGCGATGTCTGGAGGTCTTT
>JAQMYJ010000021.1:5410428-5427363 GCA_030014305.1 Clarias laeviceps
TTGATGCCTTCAGTGAGAATCTACCAATGTAAATGGTCATGAAAATAAAGAAAACACATTGAATGAGTGAAGGTGTGAACTGTATATATATATATATATATATATATATATATACATATAAAGATAGTCAGATAGCAGACCTCAGATCCAGAGATTTATTTCCAGGGACAAACTAATGGGTTTCTTTTCTGTAGGTTTTGGACTTTTGTCTTCATGCAACTCATCGTCTCATACAGTACATCTCCTTCCAGGATGAAGATCATTGGAACACCCGTTTTCAGTGTTGATTAGTGGACAGAAACAGCTGTTTTGGCTTGTAAGACCATGCACCACATCTCCTATGTTTGGCATTAGATCATGACGTTCTCTTTTTATCAAGCTTCTGTTTGGCCAACTTGGCTTTATGATTAGGGTTCTATCACCTCCTGTTTATTTGGCATGCTTTGACAGCAAGTTTTTATTCTGCATCCTGGCTGACCCTGTATTCTTGCTCCAGCTTTCTAACTGAAAAATGCAAAAAAAAAAAAAAAGTCACAGATAATAATATCTTTATATACAGTTACATTTACAAATTTGTCAGATGCTGTTATCCAGAGCGACTTACAAAAGTGCTTAAGTTTCCGTCCTATTCCGTCTTTATTTTAAAATAAAAATTTTGCATTTTCATGTGGACAAAGATAAATTTAAAAAATGGATGGAAAAATTTAAGTTTTAAATAAACTGTGTATATATTGTACTTACTAAGTCTAAGTACTTGCAATATGATGTATCAGAGTCAAAGATTCTGTAACAGATACTAATTTTTGAAATCACATTAATTTTTGCAAATTACTTAGCTAAAGTCAGGTCAATGGATCAATGGAGTCTAGCTAAAAAAATTTTTTTATTTATTTATTTTGTTAATATTATGCTTACAGTACTTTGGCAGAACTGATTTGGCTTGTTTTGAATTTTTTTAATTTCAAGACAATCGAACAAAAAAAAAAGTGCATGCTTATTCCCTGCTTGAATTTAAAAACATCCGTTCAGATTTTGTGGCACTGGTCGAAATCATTCACATGAAGTGCTGCAACAAAGCAAAACATAACGACTTTGAATTGTTATTATTATCTAACCCGCCGTCACCTTTCCATCATCGTAGTGTACAGTTTGCTTGATTGGATTTTTGTAAGCAAGGATTTTTGAATAACTAGAGAATTCTTTTGAAATTTCCACGCTCTAACAAAAGCTTTGCTAAGACCATCTCTGTTTTGCTTTCTCTCTCTCTCTCTCTCTCTCTCTTCACCACTGCGAAAAAAACACAGTACATTTCTGGCGTTCACCCTGAATCACTTGTGAAATGCGCAACATGTGTAAATGATGCACGGTGTTGTCGAAAACCGCATGCTCACACCAAATCCTCACACATTCACAACGCTGCGTTTACTCGTGTTCCTCTTCAGATGTGTACTGCATTCCAGAGAGCTAGTATACCTCAGCTAAGTGGATTTGTTAGCTGCCTTTTTAAACGGCTCGCGTGACCATTAGGTCACTATTCAGGTGCAGCTTTACAAGCGGGACCCCAATAAAAGCTTAGAACACACCGATTGGAACTTGTAAACTGAAAGCGTTTTATCTTTTCACGTCTTTCATGAATTAACTTGAACCACCTCCAAATGCACGCAAGCCTGACAGAGAGTAGACGTATCCGGTGCTGGTGCTGCGATGTTTAACCGCTCGCTAAATTTAGCACTGAACAGACCACGAACGCCTCAGCTCTCAACCGTCGAGTGGGGAGAGGAGACGCAGAGTGATAGTGACATGTCTTCTACTCGCTCTCTTTCTCTCTCTGTCTCTCTCTCTCTGAACCATTGCCAGCCTTCTCTCTCTGTGTCTATGCTGAAATGAATAGGGATTTTCAAAGGATCGCAGAACAAACTCTCTTCCCAGACTTGGCCCATGACTCCATTTCACTTTGTTCATTTGAGATCAGGCCCTAATGCAGCTGGATTTATAAGTGAGCAGTGGGTGCTGGGAATTTAAATATACAAAGAAAACCCCTAAATGTCAAGTGGCTAAGACAAAAAAAAATTGCTGTTTTTATGAGTTAGTGTACGAGGTCTTGCGCTCACTCTTCATGACTCAGAATGGCAAATTCTACATTTTGTATTTACCCTTTTCTGAAGAAAAGGGAAAAAAAAAACGCTCAATCGTCTTTCAACCTTCTCTTTGAAAATGGTCCCCTCAGGGAAAGCAGACATGAATAGCCATGCTTGGCCTGGAGCTTTTTTCAAAAATCATCTAAGACGTTAGCCGGTAGCCTGTAGTGCATCATAAGCAGGCCGCGGGGCGTCAGAACACTCTCCAAACCTGCAACTGGAGAGTGTTACGGGTCAAAATGGGCCCCTCGTGCTTGTCATGAAATATACATCTCTTAAATCGTTTCAGATTTGTTCTTTTTCTCTGCTGCAGTACAACAGAGTTTTTTTTTTTTTTTTTTTTGCACTGTAGGATCCAAAAGCCTGAGATCATTACTAAGAAGCATGACCTTTTACAGACAAAATGTTAATCTCTACTAATTGCAAAAACAGTATGGAAGCATGAATGATATAATTGATGTGATAATTGTGTGGCAAAATTCTCGGGGTGCCATTACATTTGCAAATAAGTATGTAAGGATTTTTTTAACATGTTTGAAAAAAAAAAAAGTGTGTGCCTCAAATGATTTCACTGTAATGACGGCACTTTGCCTGTCCTAGCCTGCATTACCTTGAAATATAATTAATTAAATTGTATTGACTTTTTTTTTTTTTTTTGCATTAATGTGCAAATCCATTTACCGTCTTGAGCTTGAAATGTCCTTGTTCATTATACTAGATTATAAAAATGTACATTTTATCTCATTCTTTTCATTCTGTTAATTAAGCCCTGTTGCATTCATCTTTATTAAAAGATTGGAATTTTCTAACAGGAAATTGATTGAAGAAAATCTTTCTTTTCTTTTCTTTTTTTAATGATGTCGATTGTTGATGTCACTTTGAAAGTACAACACTGTTAAGCAATGTATAAAAATAATTGTAAGCAACCTGCTAAAATGTTCTTAATGACATCATACGTTTATCAGGGGTGCTGGTTAACCACATTTTGTGTATTTTCAAACTCTAAGCTAATAACTGCAACATATTTAGAATTAACAGCAATGCAATATTGGTGCTAGATATGGATTCATATCTTCAGCATGTTTTAGCGTTAAATTAAACAAAGGTTGTTAATTAGTTGTTTAGTACAATTAGGTTCTGGTAGCTGAGAAAACTCTAAAATTTGCAGGGCACTGGTCCTCCAGGACTGGAGTTGAGAAACACTCATCTATATCCTAGATCACATACACTCTTTTATTTATTTATTTTATGTATTCTTGAGGATTATTTCTTTAGGCATCCTGAAGGGCTTTTTTCCCTCTCTTTATTTGGTACCTGAGCAGTTTCAGAACAATGGTTTTTGTGTGTTATGCCACACAGTGATGTATGAATCATTCCAGCATTAAAACACATCTTACTTAAGACATAACCCAGTGAGAAACAGGTGCAGGTGATGACAGATGATCAGGCCGGTGATTAGTATACTGGTGATGCTGAATGCTCAGTTTGGAACAGGTTGTGATATAAACCACCTTTCCATGCACTTTGCAGACTATTGCAATACAGTATTTGCTCTCATTTCTTTCATTTAAAATACATAATTTTATTTATTTTTATACATTCACATTACTATATTTCTTTAAAAGTTAAGTGCATTTTTTAACATTCAATGTTGAAATATTACTTTACTGAATACCTTGACCTAACAGTAGACAAATCATGGGATTATCCTAAAGTAGATTATTTTGATATTATTAAACTCTTGTTAAACTGAATTGAAGAAATAAATCAGCACATTCTCTGCTAAATTCATCTATCATAATTGCAAATTATCATAATCATAATTTTTTTTTTTTTTTACATATTTCTACATTTGTTCATATTTTTAACTGACCTGTAATGGAAGTCTAAGTAATAATAATGTGTTCATCTGACATACATTACATTTTTATAGAATTTGTAAATGAAATTTTAAAGCTTTCACATGAAATAATTTGTAGTTTATACTTGGTAAAGTTGTAATACTTGTACAACTTTACCTTGTTAAAGTACTTAGGTTTATTTTGAAACCTTTCTACCTCACTCAAATATGATTTAAACTGACTATTTAGAACAAGAGAACAAAACGTACAAAAGAACAAAACATTCTCTCTTGGCAAGATGGCTTCTTTTGTTAGTGTTACCAATTCATTTAAAATGAGGCTGTGTAAAAAGACAAATCAGATATCAGCCTCCAAAATCTAAAGAAGTGTGTTAGCTTTAGGGTTGTTAAATCAGCTAGTTAAGATTCATAAACTAGCTGGTAAAAAATACATGCAGTAGTTTGTATTTAGCTAAGTTTAGCTAGCTCTGTTATTAGTATTTTTCCTTGCTAGTATAGGATTAGCTTTTATTCCAACAAAGATATGAAACATTAGCCAAACAGACAAAAAGTCTAGGTTTGTGTGAAATAGAGGATTAATTGCTTAGCGAACTAGCTAGCCATGCACTGTCTAGAAATTGTGCTAAATTCTTTTTAATCTGTTCCTTTTTTTTTTTTACATTTTACTCTTGAAACTTTTTGACTTAGATTGCTTGCAAACCTCAAATTTTTTATTTTTTTTCCAACCACAGTTTCTCTGTACTTTTCCCAGCCCTGGTTACCAGTATATTTATACAGACACCAGAAACATGTCCAGTAATGTGTAAATTACTGGTATCTCATTTTGGTTGAAATTCTAGAAGATGACCTTTGCTAAGACTTCCTTGAGTTTGCTGCCTCATTCTCTCACCTTTAATCACTAGACAGTAGTGGTTATAGTTTTATATTTTACTTTATTTAGTTGAGAATTGAAAAAAATTCCGTTGCCAACTTCTGGAAAATTCTTTAACATTTTCGTCCAAGGTAATCACTCACCCTGCACACTACAGAGGTCATGCTGGGAAACACCACAGTACCCCTTTAAACATAGGTAGCTTGGTGTCTATTTATTAATTTAACCTCAAATAAGTGTTTTTATTCCCATTTTCTTGTGATGTTTATTCAGATAATTCATAAGAACAGGCTTTCCATACTAGACAGTCAGTGGTGCATGGAGTTTTTTTTTTTTTTTAGTTTTGCAGAATTGAAAATGACTGGATTCAACAGTGTTACAGTCGCTGGCCACATTTCGAGCTCTTGGCCTGCTCTGAAGGCCATTTACTGCCGGGCAGCAAGTGGCAGCTCTCCAGCTGCTCCTTTTAAAACTGCTCCATTAAAGACAGACAGTGGCTAATTACAAGTGATTATCCTAACAGCAGAGACGATGCAGTATTTATTTTAAATGCCATTGCTATTTTTCGACCAGCCGAGCCCGGAGTACGGAGAGCTCCTTAAGCTTAAAGCTTGTTCGACACAATTACTGAAAAGAACCATGGATATGTAAAGGAATGTAGTAAAAGTCTCATGATTTCATGGCCATGCCATGTCTATCCCACATTCAGGGCATGAACAATGAGCCTTCTATTAGAGACCCATCCTGCCACATGTAGGTGTCGCTTATTAAATTAAACCCTGAGAACGGGGAAAAAAAAGGAGTCAAAGAGACACGAACTCGTCTAGACTTGACCGAGAGAAACTGAAATTTGATGCAAATTTATGTAGCATAATTAAAATACTTTTTTTTTTTTTGCCTGTATATTTACATTTCTGTTCATTTGTTTAACAGATGCCTTGTTTTCGAGTGAGACACAACACAATTCATTGACCTCATTGAATTTCGAGGGTTCTTTAGATAGTTAAGGGTTCTTACCTTCTTAAAGGGGTTGTCATTGACTCCCTTTCTGATTGGGGAAACTGTCATAGAGTTCGACAGCATCTTGTCTGTAGCATTATTATTATTATTATTATTATTATTATTATTATTATTTTATTTCTCATACAGCACAACAATTTACCAACCATTACAATTTATTCTTGAGTAAAGAACAGCTTTAATCACATTTAATGCTATGAAATGCCCATGAAACAAGTCAGCTCCTGTAAGATATCTCTTATGTTATACCAGTCCTTCATCAGACTCTCTTTTTTTTTTCTTTTTCTTTCATATGTTTGAAATCCTACTGACTGACTGAGACTGGAGACTCCTTCCATACGTGGCACCTTAATGAACTTTCCACCATATCAAATCTCACCCTTTCAGAAGGATTAAATGATTAATTGCATAAAGCAAAGAATACAACTAAGGAGGTTTGAAATGACTGGAATTGGATACAAAAATTGTCTGACACATTATTAAAACCTGTAAGGATAGTGTTAAATGTGACCTTCATGGAACAATCATGGGCAGAGAAAAATTATGAATGAGTGTGACTGGAGATCACTTAAACTTCTGTTGAAATTGCATCTTAACTAAAAATAAGAGGATTTCCATACACACACAATGCAATGAGAACTAAACAACTGTGTGCCCATAAGAAAACCACTTGTTAGGATCAATGGAAAAAGGTCATGTGGTCTGAAGAGTCTAGATTGACCCTATCTCAGAGCGAAGAAGGGAAGCGCGTGAAACGATCATGCATTGTGTCCACTGTACAAGCCTCTGGAGGCAGTATTATGATCTGGGGTTGCGTCAGTTGATCAGGTCTAGACTCAGCAAAATCTGTGGCAATAAAATGAAATCAGCTGATGAGCTGAATGTACTGAATGACCAGGTTATCACTGGAATTGTTGCTTTTTGTTCCCTGATGGCACGAGCATATTTTAGGACTCAGAGGATTGTGAAATGACTTGGACATCATAATCAAAGTTAATCAAATTCTTGCAGCTATTGAGTAGTACTGTGGTAGAATCTTTATAATGTTATTACAGCAGGGCAAAAAAAAAAAAAAATGTTAATTATGTAACAAAGCATTCTCAGATCAAAACAGAACCTAGCTAATTAGGAATCAGAAAGAATGTAAAAGCGAACACAAATAGATTTTCCTCTCAGATTTGGTTAAGCATCACTGACTGACCTATCTCATAATCCAGCGTGACCTAATTGAATCTGGATTTTGATGTATGCAAAAGTGTCTTTACAGTACAACTATCTCAGCTCAACGTCTCTGAAAAAACAGCATCTGTTAGTTCCATCAGGCCGTCCTCTTCTCCCAGGCCACCATGAGTCACAAACCACGCTGATTCTCAGGACCTACGCTCCCTCTGCTGCCTTCAGACAAATGTCAAGGTCCGGATAAATAAATAATGGCACCCAGTCGACTGACTCTGCCCTCCTACGTACAGCACACACATATACACACATTCACACACACTCACACAGACACACACAGAGTGATCGAATCTGCCCGCAATCCCACAGTATTATCACACTACATCACTCAGGACATGTGCTCATTTCTAGCCGTGTGGTCATGCACTGCAGGCGTCAGAATTTCCTTGGTATTTTAAAACATCATTCCTTCACGGGTTTATGCGTATTTGGATGAAATCCTCTTCTGGCGCTCCTAAAAATGGAGATCCAGTTCAGCTGGCTAACACAACAGGCCTTCCGAGGAAGTGTTCACAGCACAGAAGTGGCTCATTAAAGCAACAGAACTGCTGCACAGACCAACTCTAAAACAACAGCGCTGAACTGAGAGGCTAAGACAGACTATCACTAATGGCTGCTGCGGGGAATTTGATTAGTAGTGATGTAGAAACCTTCCAAGTCTGGTTTACAGTGAGTTATAAGATTGTTAAAACAACTGCACATGAATAAATCTTTCCCTGAAGCAAAATATATTAAAACTGAAAAGTAATATGTAAAAAATAAAAAAATAAACATACTTACCTACTGTAACATAACATAAAAACAAAAAGAAAATATTATTGTAATATGTTTTAATATAAAGGAGATATAAAACTTTTTATTCTAAGACTTTAACAGAAGCCATAAAGGTTTTTTTTGTATGATTATGGAAAAATTTCAACCTTATTTCTTTAACCATTCCTTCAAACACATAAATCTTTGCATTTAAGGAAATCTTCGTTTTCCACACTGATGAATCATGGCATTTGTACCCATCTTCATTTCTGTGATAAATACTGACTAATATGACTAATATTTATTTATTTATTTTTATCCCATTCTTTCCCAATTTTGGTCATTGCCTGGTCATCTCGCCTACTGACTGCTTCCTCCTTCAAACATCTGCTCGTGCTACATTATGTCACAGGCCACAGGCTGAGTGTAACTGCCTACATAGTGTATGTGAGTTCAACGATGCCTACGACTGGCTAATGTCACTCTGATTGATGATAGAAGCAAGGCCATGTGGTGTTGGAGGACCCTCAGCACTTCCTCAGTTCCATCCTGAGCCAGAGTAAATATCTGTGTAGCGTTTGGGTTTCCACCAGGTCCTTTGGGTTTCCTCCCCCTCTCTAAAAACATGACAGTTGCTACCAGATTGGCTGCTTTGACATTAGGCCCAGATCAGAGTACACTTGATTTGATCCAAAGTCCACTATATTTGATTAATGTGATAGCTGTGTACTGTACCATGCCTGTGCCCCAGTCTTCTTAAAAAGCTGGTCTCGACTATAGTTCACGTGTACTCTGGCTTATTTCAGCAGTCGGTATGGAAGCTAAACGTAATAAAACATGGAAATGGACTCCTATTTAGAATGCAATGTCTTTCATTTCACCAGTCTCTGACAGAGTGACTTAGTGACAGAGTGACTTAGTGGTTAGCACTGTTGCCTCGCACCTCCAGGGTCCAGGTTCGATTCCCACCTCGGGGTCTGTGTGCAGAGAGTTTGCATGTTCTCCCCAGCCTTGGTGGGTTTCCTCCGGGTTCTCTGGTCCTGGTTCATAGTGCAGATAGGTGCATACTGCCACCTACTGTGTCGGAGTGTGTGGAAAAGCAAGTGTACACGGGTTGCAACGATATTCCCAATGTGAAAATTGCCAGCAGGAGGAAAGGGGGTGGGACGTACTATAATAGTACTCAGGCACGATACGGAGAAATCCTACCTAATGTGAAAACACCCTAAATTGCCTCTTGGTCTAAATAATGCCCTGGTTTATTCTTACCTTCCGCTCAGTATTCCTGGAATCCGGAGGCCGGATCCACCACAACCAAAAAAAGCGGATCCTAAAGATGAAAACAATCATGCAGACATGGGATCCGGGGCAAGCGCTACCACAGATCACTGGCCACTCATGATAAATGACATCATATATATGACGAATCTACCATCACCACTCAGACCAAAGTATACCATCGTTTAAAAAACAAAAGATTTGATCTGAACATCACAGGAGAACACATTCGCATGTATTCCCGACTTCAAAGGTCATTCGATACGGTGACTAATTCCCTCGATGAGGAACAGCTGGAATTTACAGTTCTCCTCCAGATGTGGTCACGGTCTACACGTATATAGAGTACATTTTCCTCCCAGGATGCAGCGAGACTTTGGATACTCCTGTATGTGGCTGGAGTGATCTAATGCCATACATATGCTGCGGGAATGAAAAACGTCCGCTTTCTCATCAAGGACTAGTGAGAGTTAAGTGTTGTGGTGAACAATCATATAAGAACGTTCTCATGGACGTGATTGGACGTCTGGTTTCCCTAGTTGTGAGGGTGTTTTTTGGGGGACACGCGTCTTCTTTGTTTTATGAATGAAGCCACTGCATGTTCATAGCGTTCGTATTTCACGAGCTGGGACACTGCGAGGCAAAACAGGTGATTTGCATTCGAAACAACTCTCTCTCTCTCTATCTCTCTCTCTCGTTCTCTTTCTCTCTCCATCTGTCTCCATGCCCCTCCGGGATAATGTTTTCTTTCCATCTGGATAGAGCCTGTGCACCTGTGGATCACAACACACATACACACACATACATTCACACAAACAGCAAGCTCAGGGAAGCAAAGGAAATATGTCATGCAAGCAAATATAAACCGGAATAAAAAACAGTATGTTCATGCACATAACACACACACACATGCTGGCTTCAGGCTACAGCTACCCTCCGGCCGAAACCTTGGCTTCTACAGGCTTAATGATCCGCGACTGAACATCTGAGTGAACGCGAGTCCCCGTATGAAGTGGAAGGCATGAAAACGGCCTTGTTTCAATTATTTCGGTTGTGCGATAAAGCCTGCACAATGGCCTCCGTCCTCAGGTCCAGGAGACAGACTCCACTTTGAGGTGAACGCACATTTTCACATATGATCAATACAATCTGACGCGATAGCGTTCGCAAAGAGGAACAGAGCGGCGGCAAGGTCGTGTTTCTTATCGAGGCTTTTCAGATCAGAGCTTCAAAGTGCACTTGTTCGGGTTCAGATAATAACAAACAGGTTTGTTAGAATTACAATATGTTCGTTGAGAGTTGAGAGGTCATGCGAGGATACTTTGGACCATTCGTCCATGCATTTCTGATTCTTTTATGAAATTTAATCCAGGTTTGAGATTAAACACCATGTTAAGCCAAAACAGATTTTATTGAACATGAATAAGACGGATTATGTACGCCTATCATCATATATATCATCACAAGTGCCTTTAAGAGAAACTTGTACTATGTATCTCACTTACATCAGCGTTCTCTATACTGCTAATCAATATCCGGGGTACATTCTGTACAGGGTGCCAGTCTATCGCATTTCACACACAACATCACACACACACACACACACTCACTCATATACTGTACCAAGCACTGGGTGAGCATGCACACAGACTCGAGGCAGGAATTGAACCCACAAAACTGGAGGTGTGAGCCCTTAGTGCTAACCACTACACCACCATGCTACCTATTATGGATCTGAAAAAAAAAAAAAAACATCAAAATCATCAATGCAAGTTATTGGGTTTCCAGATCTTTAACAATTTATAATCCTTGTTAATAATAATACTAAATAAATAAATTAATAATTATTAATATATTATAATATTAATAATGTAGAAAAATAAAACAATTAAAAAGAAAGAAAAATCAATGCAAAATTGAAGAACAGATAATAAAAACAATCAATATTCTTTTAACAGACCCCAGTATAGTATAGACATTACACTTTAATAAGACACTTTTTATGCATATTTGCACACCCTCAGTCTTTTTTACACCAAACTTCTAAATATTTCTCTACATTTTCTGTATTTGCTATATTGTGAATGTTCTATTGTACAGTATATTTCTATTTTTATTTCTATTTTTATCCTATCCATAAATGTATTTTTATTCATATTTATTTCTTATCTATAAGCTTTAATTCTCTTTTTAGGGTCACTGTCGGTCGTATAAGCATTTCACTGCATATCGTACTGTGTATGACTGTGTATTCCAAATGGTTGAGGTGTCACTTCATGGTAAAAGTATCAGTGCATTTACAATAAAAACAAACATAAAAGTTTGACACATTTTTCATTATAATACAACGACTCAAAATGTTCTCCACCAAAAGCAACAAACCTTTATGACAGATAAAGAAAACACATAGATACAACCAATCTGGTCCCGACTATTCAAAAAAATAGACCTAGTGAACATTGTCTAAATTATGCTCTGATATTTATCTAGCTAAAAACAAATTGCCTATTTATGTAAAATATTGCATATTTTCTTTTAGATATCCGATTTATTTTAACCACCCTTGTGTTTGGTATCGTTGCGCTTCATCTGTTACCTTCTAAATATATGCTATTCGTACAGTGTCTCCTTTTTACTTTGCAGTAAAAAAAAAAAGAGATTTAACATTTCTTGCTATCTTACAGAAGCAAATTTATTCCTGAATCAAATGTTGTGGAAAAAAAAAAACCCACACACATACACGCATATATAGAAGCATAAGATGCTTTCCCTCCAAAAAAAACTGTTGTGTTACATTCTGAATCTTCTGTCCGAATCGGCGTTCTGTAAAAGGATGCATCCGTCACGTCTGCTGAAAGGCACTTCTGTTCAATTGTCCAAATGAAGGCATAATTCGAGTGTGCGTGTGTTGGGTTTTGTAATTTGCACGCCGACAGTAATGTAATGCAACGGGTGCTGCGGCATGCCAGCTTGTCTCGGTGCCAGGCGGGCTGGCACTCGGGCCACTTAACCGTTTAGAGCGTTGGCACGGGTCCTGCTCAATCTCTCTTCTAGACATCTTTTCACGGGACGACAGACTGGCATGCAGGATGAGCTCCGAGAGAGAAAGCTGTTTTATTTTCAATGCTTTCGGAGAGAGGCTATTTTCATTCCTAACCTCTACGAAGCAGCCGAGCGTGCCAGTGCTCATTTCAGCTTGGAGAACGGACACTTCACCTCTAACTCGGCTCTGAAGTGTGCCACCTCCTCATCTAGTAATTAGCTCTGTAACTCTGGGTTCAATTCATCGCCATGTCGTGTGTCGTTCAGCTTCTTCTTTCTACATGAAACTGGTAAACTGATGGAAGGATAAGGGCTGAACTTTGGTGTCCACCACATCCTGTATTCACACCTTTATGGCAGGCGTATAAATAGTAAACGTGATCTGTATCTGCACGTAGTCTCCGCCTGCTGCTGCTTTCAGCATTGACCAGAATCGTCCATGAAGTGCCTACAAATTCTGTTTGATGTGCAGTAGTAGTTCGATTGCATGCATGCGTAGTGGTCTGAGCTGGGAGTGAATTAGCTGTTCCACTTTTTTTTTTGTTTTTTGCAAAGAAGTCCTGGAGAATAAATATAAAAGTATAAAAACAGTTCAAGAACATGTTTGACCGCACCACTTGCCAAGTAAGAAAAAAAAATAGATCCTGGCGTTATGACTGCATGAATTTCCTTTCCAGGTTCAAACCTTTTTCTACCCATTGGGGATGCAGATAGGATTACTCCTAAAGCCCTTCTTTTTAAAAAAGCCTCCACAAAAGACTCAGCCTCTATTACATGACCAGGACAGCTTTAGAGTACAGCAAAACAGTCTGCTAACTGTATTCTCTAAGCTTGTCATCTTTCAGCAGGCCCTAATCTCAGTCCTGCTCAATTTCCCACAGGGCAGAGGCCTATTAGATTACACTGATTCTGCCCTTATGATAACACGAGTTCTCAGCTGCTCATCTGAGAGTTTCAGTGAGAAACCTGTTGGAGCCAGCGAGACATGGAGGACGGCTGGGAACCCGAGAGCGCCGGTGATGCCTCCGGTGTGGTGATAGCTTTTGACGCGTGCGTTTCAGCGACTCTGGGCCACATGAAAAGGAGGCCGGGCCTTGCGAGGATTACGGCTAGCCGAGTGATTCTCGCTCGGGACGGGGGAGCCTGAAAGGTGCTTTGGTGTCGGTGACTTAAGTCACGCTCTAGAGATCATCGTTTCATATCCAAATGAATGTATCCGATTACACTGACCTATTCGACTTCCTTCACCTTCACCGTGACACGGTTCCCAAGAGTCAAAAGAGTCGGCAGGTCCGATTTCTTTTCTTTTTTTTTTCAAATGTTTCAGTCGTGACTGACAAAAAAAACAAAACAAAAAAAAAAAACACCTCCGACACTGGTTTACCGTCTCGGCCCTGAAAGCCTGCATGGAAGCTTTGCATGAGCACCTGACAATATGGTAACACATAACCGTATCGTTCATTCACGCTGCCTTTATAGGGTCAGTTTGAATTTGCATCTCTATCCCCTTAGGATTAGTGAACGCACCAGTGCTACTGAAAAGGGGTGTGGCTGTACAACAAAGCTCTCCAGACTTCATTTATCACAATATGTGAATGGTGCCTTCAGGGCTGTGTCCTCATGGAAATAAAACACTCAGGGCTTTAGGGAGGGCAGGGCAATGAGCCCCGGGGTAAAAACAGGCATTAGATGGGAAAAAATCTGAATCTTATAGACGCAGTCTCTCAGGTGTGTGTGTGTGTGAGTGTGTGTGTGTGTATGTGTGAAGGAGAGAGCGAGAAAGGCTTTTTCAGTGCAAGAGATCATCTCAAATCATATTAATTCATTATAGAATTATAATGATAAACTCGTATCAGTGAATTACATGGTTTTATATTTATCTGAGGTGTATATGTACTGTATATGCGGATATAGTAGTCAATTATTAATTTAAATAAAAACATTATTTATGTAAAAGATTTAATATTTGAATGCATTTAAATAGCTTAGAAAAGAGCTATGACATAATGTGCAGAAGGTCAAGACACTCACTCACTCACTCACTCAGCTCCTATACTGCTTTATCCTGTATTCCAGGAGGCCTAGGGCACGAGGCACGGTACACCCTGGACAGGGTGCAAATCTATCGCAGGGCACTCACACACTATGGGCAATTTGGGAACACCAATTAGCCAAACCTGCATATCTTTGGACTGTGGGAGGAAACCGGAGTACCAAGAGGAAACTCACCAAGCATGAGAAGAACATGCAAACTCCATGAACACAGAGACAGGAATCGAAGCCGGACTCTGGAGGTGCAAGGCGACAGTGCTAACCACTACACCACCATGCCGCCAGGTCAAAACACCTGCTTTGTAAAATGGAAAGAAAAAGATAAAATTAGCTAATCAAAATTTTTACTCATTTCTGCTTGATCCGAAATCTTGACTTCTTTACTTACTCACTTAGACAGAAGACAGTAGACAGACACCTTAGACTGTAGATCCAGCTGTGATTCAGATATAAATCACAGGTTTATACTAATGCACTGATTAAAATACAGGATTATTTCTATATTTTAAAAAATCACAAAGGTAGTAACCTAAAAAAATAATAATAATAACCATTAATTTGATGATATTAGGCCCTGGAAGTGATGACATCATATTTGTATCTAAGTTCATTCTATCATTTTACTAAATCAATAAAAAAAAAAAAGAAACAGAGGAGCGGATCGTATCTCATGCGCTCAAATTAAACAAAATGAGCGAACGAACTACAAAAATAATACACGACAATAAGCTCCGAGCCAGCGTATGACGACATTTCCTGTAAACAGATTTGTTTACCGTTAAGGAGGAAGGAGTCTTCAGTGCCATCTTCATCGTAGACGCGATTAAGTTTCTATGTTTAGAAAAAGAGATGCTAGAGAGACTGTTGATGATGTTAGCGATAGCTTGGTTTGAGACATTAAACGTTTGGAAATGTATTGCTGTGTGTTGTATGTCAACTTGAGAGTGGAAACAGTGTTATGATTATAAAAGACGAACATTTTATGAATCATTTCTTTGAACTGCAGTTTAAACTACAAGATGTTTCACAGTGCTGTTCGTTTGTTTTGTTTTGTGTTTTTTTTTTTTTTTTGTAATTCATTCTACAAAGTGAAGGATGTAAAGGACAACACTTGAACAGAAATGGGTAACATTTAAGGCAATTGACATTTAGGGCTGAGCAGAGACGCCGCGAATCAACTACAAAAAGAGAGGAAAAAATGAAACTGCAAACCAAATTGCCATTTTAGCATCGCGTAGAGTCACGGAAATGTCAACAAACAAAGAGGTGGAAAAAGAGGTGCAGTGACTCTCGACGACTGTACACGCTTGGAAAGTTCCGGTACCTGTTTTTTTAGTGGTGGGTCGTTCATGAATGATTCGTTCTTTTTGAACGAATCTGTAAAGTGACTCAGAAGAACGAATATCTCTACTTTTCTACTGGGCAAATCATCGCAAAACCTCCGTAGGTTATGTACAGGAAACAGAAATGAGCGATTCTTTCTCAATGACTCTTCTACTCCGAGTCGTCCGTTCTTTTGTCACGTGACTCCCATAGACGCTATGCAAGTGTAGTACATAGGAAACAGAATTGAACGGTTCTCCTCAACAAATCTTCAAGTCCCGAGTCGTTTGTTCCAAAAGAGGTGAGCTACTCATTCTGTTTATTATAATATGTCCTTAGCTGTATTATAATATTTTCATAACTGGAACTATAGCCAAAATTTGTGTATGTAGACGTATTGGGGTTCTTTTTATTGAAAATGCAACATTTAATTTTATTTCTGATCAAAAGAACGAAATGAACTAAATGACTCAAAAAAAGATTAGTTAATTTTGATGAACGAGATTCAAAGAACGGAGTCACTAAAATTATTTAAACTTCCCATCACTACTGTAAACATAGTTCACTTTGGCTAAAATGTCTAATAGGAAATGTGCAAAGATTATGCCATGACTGTATCTGCATAATTGGTGACATCCAAGCAAACATACTGTCACATACTTTTTCCAAAAGGCCAATGACTAAAACTGGGTGAAAAACTACTACTAAGCGTCTATTAGTACAAAACATACAAGCAGAAGATTTTAGCATCAGGAGCTTACATAGGTGCTTGGGTCTTGTAGATTGTAGGGTCTGAGGAACTCCTCCACAGGCTCTCCCAGGTTGTGCTCAAGCAGGCCATGGATCAGCTGATACCTCTCCAGATCCAAAGAACAGTGTACGGATGACAGGCTGCCATGGATGGACATGTCTGGGACTGCATGACTCAGCTCCCTAATAAGCATAAAAGAAACTGCTAGTAAAGCCAGAGTAGTGGAAAACACTAATGCATACACACAAGTAGGGGTGATAAAAAAGGGGAGATTAAAGTTTATTTAAAGTTTAACCACACTTTCTCAAAAAGAAAGATTTTAAAATACAGGTACGAACATTGGAGTTACGAATTTCCGCAGATACAAACGGACCGCAGTTCAACGAACGTTCGTAGATGCGAACAAATCACGGAAGTACAGTAGCTCATGTGTATTGTACAAAGAATAGACACTGCAGTGCACCAGATACCAATATTTACAATGATATACAAATTTTTCAGTGTTTAAGTGAATTGTCCAAAGTCTGGTATATTCTACACTGCGTTCCAAATTATTATGCAAATTGGATTTAAGTGTCATAAACATTAAATTTTTAGTTTTTAAATTAAA
>JAQMYJ010000021.1:5427994-5447255 GCA_030014305.1 Clarias laeviceps
ACCACTGTTACCATCAACCAGTCACTCATCACCACTGTTACCATCAACCAGTCACTCATCACCATTGTTCCAGTAATCAATCACTCATTACCATTGTTCCCATCAAGCAATAACTTGTCACCACTGTTTCCATGAAGCAATCACTTATCATCATAGTTTCAATCAACAATCACTAAACACCATTGTTCTTATCAATCAATCCCGCATCACTACTGATACCATCGACAAATCATTAATTGTTCCCATCAAACATTCCATCAAACATCCCATCATCACTGTTACCATCAACCAATCACTCATCACCATTGTTTATCTCAACTAATCAGTCATCACCATTGTTCTCATCAAGCAATCACTCATCACCATAGTTCCAATGATCAATCACTCATCACCATTATTTCCATCAAAGAATCGTTCACTCCCCAAGAAATCAGAAATTAATATGTTCATGGTCATGGAATAAATACACACACATACACAGACACCACACACACACCACACAGAGCCGAGGTCCTGATTACAGCACATGAGTCAGTTCCCACTTCCCTGTCTCACATTAGCCACACATACACACACACACACACACACACACTCACACATAGACATAATGTCTGGGTGGATAAACAGACAGGAAGTCCACGCTGCCCCTTCTAATTTCCCATGTAGCTGAAGGGTGCTGTGGTAATGGTGAGGTTTGCCTCTGGTTCTTTTATCCTTTCCCAGCTTACTCACACACACACACATACAGTACGCATACACACACACACCAAGCATTAGCAGACAATGTTAAATGCTCGTGTGACACACAGGCCAAAGTGAAAATACCCTCACACACACACACACAAACACACACTTTTTCTTTTTCTTTCTTTTTTCTTTCTCTTCTTTTACTTCCTTCCTTTCTTTGTCCATCTACAATCCTCTCTTTATTTGTGCATTTCTTTCTTACTTTCTTTCTTTCTCTCTTTTCTTTCCCTTTATCTCAACCCTTCCTTCCTTTATTTCTTACTTCCTCTAATATGAATGAATGAGGTTAGGCTTGTGTCACCACAACTTCCAGCTTGTTAGGAGAACAATATGACTTATATTATATCTTCCTAAAATGTTCCTTTTGGTTTGGCAATTTCCAAAAGTCAAGAAATTCCAAAAGAGATAATGAGACAAACAAGGCAAACAAAAAAAAAAACATATTTTGGGTGGCAAAATTCATATGTACTGTAGGAAGAACTTTCTCCTCTGTCAATCTGAGTGAGAGTAGTGAATCATATGAAAGGCGTTCTAGTCAAACTGTGACTTTCGATTGTGCAGAATAACAGAGCACAGTTATGAGTGTTAAAACTACCTTTACCCCTCTATATAATCCCCTGGCACAATAATGCACCAGCGTTTCACTAGTGCTTGGATACCATTAAGGTAGAAAGTTTTCTCTGTGTGCTAGAGCCATGATCGGACCGCCTGTCTCAGGTCTGAAACGCCGGCCTCCCAGGAACTCCTTTAACGGTTCAAACATGTGGAAATGGAGCGAGGTCAGGACTGTACGGTGGATGTGGCGATAACTCCCAGCCAGTTCCTGTAACCTGCAAGTGGTGTTGGTGAGTGATCGAGTTCACACAGTGAGACACATCTCTTCTGCAAGTTGGGTATGAGTTAGCTATCGATTTTCACGGATCAGGTGTTCCATTCACTGAATGTTCATGGGCTCTGAGCCACCTCAGCTGGGATCGTCATTCACAGACATACGGCCTTCTTTAAAACGTTTGCACCATTCAAATATTTTACTACTACTATAGGACTTGAAGAAAACTAAGGGATGTTCTGATTCTTCGCGACGTGATACAAAGGAAGGCAAGGGACCGAGGCTAAACACTACTCACACGGTGTATCCCTGATGTTGTACGTCACTGTGCTGTTAGCTGATATCTGTGGCAAGTGGAGGCCTTCTGTTTGCGTGCCCAGTCGAGACCGCCAGCCCCCAGGTGCTGTACCCAGCCTGCCAACTTCGCCAGCCAGCCCTCTAATTGATACCAGCCAGCGGGGGCCTAGTCAAGGGCATCTGGGCTCGCTTTTGGTCCCCGAGGCCACCGGAGAGAGAGAGAGGCAGCCCAAACCATCCTCCATCATCGCCTCTACAGAGCCTGCCAGGCAACCAGCTGGCAGCCATTACTGTAGCACACACAGTCATAGCTCAGCATAGACACACAGAGTCGACCGGGAAAGAAAAACGGGCACTGATTCATGTCCACGCATGCATCATAGAGAAAAGCAGGAGGCTGCGGCTGAGCACTGGTTGTGATGTCTGATAAGATCGAGCCTGCTGGTTTGGATCAGAGGAACATTTCCCTACGATCTGTCTCACCAGCTGTTCCTAACATCTTACTCCAGAAAGAAATCTCTCAACAGTATAATTCTCGATTACTTTACGCCACATCGCATGCAGTTGTATCAATTGCTGTCAAAGCAGGAGAAGCCGGTATGTCCATATTAAACTGTATGCATGCTTTTGATTTTATAGGAAGTAAGCATGCTTCATATACAGTATCAGACTGCACAGATCCATATTGAACAGGTGTATATACGTGTGTATGTGTGTGTGTGTGTATTGTAGTCAATGATCTGGATGTCTCTTCAATTCTATACAGTCCCATATGGACTTTAGGCATTTGGAAGAATAACAGCATGTCTACCATCCAAGAATGGACTGCTAATCAACAATCAGCCAATCATGTGGCAGGAGATGAGCATAAAACCACGCAGATACAGGAGAAGAGCTTTGTACACTAGGAGACAAAAAAATTATATGAGAAATTTCTGATCTCCTTGGATTTTTACACATAAGTGTCTCAGGGGAATAGAGATAAGAAAAAGCCCAAAGCATCCAGAGAGTGGACGTTCTATGGGTGGAAATGAAAGAAGTCAAAGCACTCTTTACCACCATGTTGAGTTGAAAAGAATCAAAAAATCCTCAACAGAACAAACCATCAGGTGCATACACTAAACTGTAGTAGACCACACTGGATCCCAGTTCTGCTGTTTGGGCTGCTTTTCTACTTAACACAGTGGTCAAGAGACATTCTGGTCAGATTGGTTTTGGATTTGCTTTTGGCTCTCTCTTTTAGTTAGGTTGTCAGAGATGTCAATGATTCAGAATCCCCCTCTGCCCTACGGACCCCATCTAACTCATCTTGGTGCCACTTCTGGTTGGAGATGAGGTTGATGGAGACAGCTGTTCCCTGATGGCTTGTGACTGCAATCACTCAATTCAAATTTCCTGGAAATTCCCACAAAACGTTTTGTACCTGAGCCTCCAATAATGAAAAGCAGATCAATTTTTGCTATCTGATATCACGCAAATGGATGGGTTCCCTGTTGAGTCTCAAATGTTTCTTCCTATTGCTATCTCAGGGAGTTTTTCCTTGCTGCCCCCATCACCCTCAAGTTGCTCATCAGGGACTATCTGATCCTTATGATTTAATCATATTTCATCACAGTTTTTAAAATATTCTGTAAAGCTGCTTTGTGACAATGAGCATAGTTAAAAGCGATATATAAATAAAATTAAAATGTAATTCTCTTCCTTATATACAGCCTGGCCAATCATGTTTTATTCCTTAAATAAAACCAATAGATTTGAACTTATTCAGGTTTGTCCTACCACTTTCTGAGGCTCACAAAAATGCAGAAACATTATTACCAACCTCTCTCTCTCTCTCTCTCTCAGTTAATTATAATCAGATTCATAATAGGGATATAGAAATTTCATAAACCGTTCCTTAACCCATTACAGCAAGAACAGCTCCATTGGTTGTATTACTAACTGGGGCCAGAAGTGCCTCTTGTCTTGGTTGGAAGCAGCCATGCAGAGAGGAGAAGGAGCAGCAGACACAATTACGCCGTTATTGTTATTGGGTGAGTGTCATATCAGTTTGTTTCCAGCTGCTGCTGAAACAAATCTTCCAAATCCCTCAGAGACTGTCGCAGGCATCGTAACTTCAGTAGCCAGGGTAATTAAAGCTCTCTACGTCTGCCTCTCGAACTTACACGCACCTCCTACCATGTCTCTTTCTCTGCCTGTCTCCAGCTGTGCCTTAGTCTTTGTATGTGTGTGTGTGTGTGTGTGTGTGCGTGTGTTTGAAAAGAGAAAAGCCCGGCGTGTGTGTTATTTGAGTGATGGCTTTCGTTAATGACCCAGTTCAACTGCAGGCATTAGAGACCGCAGAAGAAAGAGAACATCTCTCCCAGCTCCCATATATCGCCTTAATAATTATTACTGGAACTAATTAAGAAATCCAATTAATATGGCTGAAATAGTGTTCGAGAAAGAGAGAGGGAGAGAGAGAGAGATACCAAGTGTGCGACCAAGGGTGTTCCATAGCAAGATTTCAAATTTGTATCTATAAATTGGATAGTGAGGGATGCCTGAGTTTCATGGGAGATAAACTGACTTATGGGAGCTGTTCTAACTAATCATGCGGCTTTGTTCAAGGTGACAGGCAGCAGAATGAAGTTGAATTCAATCTCCTGCATATGTCCAAGGGACACTTATCATTACCCAACATATCGTAGCTCCTGTCAAACTGGTATAAATTCGCCCAGGGCAAAGGCCAAGACACGAGTCGATCCTGACCTTGTGCTTTCCACTTCATCCGTTTAATTCATTGCTCTTCTGGATCTCTTTCTTCCTCTAGTGACACCAAAATCTTTATCAGCTGCAGTAATTCAGAAATGACACAAGCAGTAAACTTGCTCTATATATTTGTTGTATTAGCCACAGGATTAAAGGAAAAGCTTCAGCAGTACAATTTAGCTTAAACTCTTACTAAGATAATGCCTGGAATCCTAGCAACAAAAACTCAGTAATCCCTTACATGAAATTCAGACTCTGAGCTAAAATCTAACAGCAGCTGATTAAATCTCTCAACAAACTGTAGTATACAGAATACTGTATGTTTATGTGAAATGATTTAAAGTCAAGTTTAAAGGCCTCATAATTTAGTATTTCTAAAACAAGTTAACACAGGTCTCAGAGCAGCCCTTAACCTAAAGTGTGTGTATGTGTGTTAATGATCCAGCTGAAACACCCCTCTTATATGACATGTTTTCATACCTCAAACTAGCCTTATTTAACTCCTCCTCCACGCGTGCCATTTCAGTGTTTATGTAAATAAGCTACTGCTGAACCATGCCTTCATCCCCCAACAAAATTCACCCACACCCATACACACCCACCAGGAGCCCAGCATAGTCAGGATCAGGGGTAGGTCAGTGGTTAAGGCATGGGAACACTATTGGTCAGAAGGTCCCAGGTTCAAATCCCACGACCACCAAGTTGTCGCTATTGGGCCCGTGAGCAAGGCCTTTAACCCCCAGCTGCTCATATGTATAATGAGATAAAAATGTAAGTTGCTCTGTATAAGGGTGTCTGCCAAATCCCTAAATGTGGGCAGGGATCTTCTTTTGTGAGGTCACATCAGGGGTACAATCTTATTGACTCATTTTTTATGCCCTGGCCAGTGCAAATATAGAAATAAGAAAGGTAAGTTGTAGACAGTGTTGTAGACACACCTGAGACCAAACTGAATGCTAAAACAATACATACTAGGTCTCCTTTAAATATAAATATGTATGATTCATCCTGTGGCAGACGAGACTACTTTTTAAAGGGAAGAGTTTATTTTGGAAGCACTGCAAAGCCTGCATTGGGATGCAGTTGGATAAACCAGTCTTTGGAAGTTGGTAAGACTGGGAATAGATTTGTAAAGTAACCTAGCTGTTATATTTGCACATAGTTTTTACCTCCAGGGTCCACGTTCGAGTCCTGGCCAGGAGTTTGCATGTTCTTCCTGTACTTGGTGGGTTTCCTCAAGGTTTCCTCCGGTTTCCTCCCACAGTCCAAAGACATGCAGATTAGGCTAATTGGTGTTCCCAAATAGGCCATAGTGTATAAGTGAGTGTATGTGTGTGTGCCCTTTGATGGATTGGCTCCCCGTTAAGGGTGTACCCCACCTCGTGTCTCCTGGCATAGGCTCCAGGCCAGCCATGACCCTGAATCAGAATAAAGCGGTATAGACGATGAGAATGAGTGAGTGAAGTGTCATTTAAAAAGAGTCTATTTCCACCGGTTCTTTCTTACGCTCGCTGTTTCTGATTCCATGCATCTCTTTGCCGTTCTCTGTAAAAAGTAATGCCCTCATCTTCTCAGATTCGGTCAGAACTTTTCCATTAATTTTTCCGTGTTTTGTACGCACTTCTGTAACACAACTTGAGGCATTTCACCTAAGAGCTGAGAGGGGAAAACGGATACCTCTCACCACTTGTGTGCTTAAGCCAAAATCAAAAACTCATGGTTGCTTTTTTCGGAAACGCTGCCAGTCGTCTCCTCAGGTACGCTAGAGATTGGTTCGTACTGTAGCTTTACAGACAGTGATTAGTTTTTATAAAACTTGGCACGGTGGAGTAAAGTTGTGTCTCGTACTATAAAGTAATTACAGATCCTCCTCTAAACACACAGGAACAGAGATGAAGATGTGATAAGAAAACAGTAAATGTGCGATTCTACACACTCGCGTATCCAGCGACATCTAAACGGACAACACATGGGACGTGCGTTATTCCATTACTGGTTAGATCTGAGTTTCACATTAACTGTTGCTTCCAGGACCTCTAGGATTACACGAGACAGCTGTTAGGCTTTTTCTGTCTCTCAGTCTGTGGGTTTTTAAGTCGTCTGAGTGAGCTTCACGCTGCACAGAGACTCGGCGCCATCGGCAGCTTAAATTATAACACAGGCCTTTTAGACGTGGAGTACAACAGGCCTTTTAGACATGGAGTACTAAAACATGATGTAAAAGATTACCAGCTCCTGCCTGCACCGGAGAAGGATTGGATTCAGAAAGAGAAGACCTTGTTCAGCAGATGTTCGTTTCTTCCTCGTGGTGCAGCGGTAGTTCAGCCTCTAACGACGCAACGCTATTAATAACATCAACTCCAGCCTCACGAGACATGGAAGACTTCCAGGCTTTTTAAACTGGGGCTTTTTTGTTCGCTGTTTTTCTCTGCACAGTAAAAACGTCTCGGATTGCGAGGAAAACAAAAGGCCTAGCAGACCTCCGAGTAGTTGAGTAGCTGTCACGCAAATCAATCCGTGTAAGAAATACCGAGTACACCAGTGGAGTGTATATAGAGAGCGAGGAAAACACAATAAAGTACATGTGCAGCTCAAGATGCGCAGACAAAGATTAGCATGACAAGCCATGTCTTACTGCAAGAACGTCGATAGCGGCGGTTTCTATCCAGCAGTTTTCTAATTCAAGAGGAGGAGAATATGAATCTTGAAACACCAGGTAATCAGAGTAGCATCTTATAAAAAGTCAGGAAATGTCGATAAACAAAAACAAACAAGATGGATTGTTTATTTATCTATAATGTGGAAATTATAAATTTACATTCCAAATCCTTTTTTTATTTTAATTTTTTAAGTCTTCTTTTGTGACTTGTGTGTCTAACGTGGCACCCCGCCTCGTGCCCTAAGTCTTCTGGGAATAGGCTCCAGGCCCGCTACGACCCTGTATACAGGATAAAGCGGTATAGACTATGAGGGTGTATAATACATAACATGTTTGACAGCAAAATGAGATAATTCCATTTTGACAGTTTTGAAGGGAAGAAAAATGCAATAAGTATTACAAGCAGTTGCAACATATTTTCTGCATTGTTTATTTGTTTTTTAAATAAAAATTATATTAAGTAGCACAAATGTTTAAACTGCTTTGATTATATCGATGTGATTTTTTTTTGATGATTTTGCAAATTACTATAAATCCACCTCTAACAGTTTTGTCTCAATAAATAAAACAACATGTGGTTCCGTATTAATATTAGTGTTTGTTGAGCTATAATTCCAGTACATAGCAAAATTACAGTATGTTTTGATTGTGTTTTGTTAGTGAGTCAATGTCAGCAAAAAGTACAGAGTTGGCTAAGTGTCGCCTATTAGCATCGCTGCTTCTCACATCCAGGGTTGAAGGTTTGAGTCCTTTGAACAGTTGATATTGAGATGTATCTGCTACTTCTGCTCTGTAAATCCTTCATAATGACTTAAATCTGAGGTGCTGTTTGTTAATTGGTGATTTCTCAGGCTGGTGACTCTAATTGAACGTCTCCTCTGCAGCAGAGGTAAGTTTTGGTCTCGCTTTCCTGGGAAGGTCTTCATGAGAGACCTCCCCATTTCATCATGGTGCTTGATGGGTTCTCCAAATGCACTTGAACACAATACTGCTCTTAAAGGAACTGTTCCAGAACAGCTGACCTTCTTAAAATAACAACTGACTTTTATTCTTACTGATGTTGCTGTTTAATTCCATAATGATATATGAGTTATTTCATAGTTTTTAAATCTCGATTATTGTTATAGAATGTACAAATAAATCACTAAACAAGAAAGCATTGAATTAGAAGGTGTGTTGAAACTTTTGAATGGTACTGTATGTGTGTGGTCACATAAGCACATAATAGCATCCTGTTTGGAGAACAAGGCGTAGCAGACATAACCAGTTGAACCAAAGGCGACAGCTTCCTTCCTTCTGTCTGCTTCACTTGAATGTCGTAGAATTATCTTTCTGCTTAATTTTCTTGTATGAATATTACTTTTGTAGGTACATCATGGCTCCCGAATGCGGCAAAACAAGCACTAGTGATAGTTCAAAGCTTCCAAAAGAAGATTTTCAACAAAAATATTTTCAACTTTCTATGTCTGCGGACAATAATTTGCCAGAATGAATGCTAGTCCGAAAAATGGCTTTTATATCATTTTGCCGCCAAATCGTTCAAATATTCTCCTGGCTGCCCCTCCTTTTTTTTTTTTTTTTTTTTTTAATCTTGCAAAGGTCTTGCAAATCACATTGACTTTAAAAGCATACAGTATTATATTATAACATGTTCACAGTTGTAATTTAACGTTGATGGTAGAAAAAAGCAAAAGTCTTGGGCCCATATGTGCTATCTCTTAAATATGAGCATCAAAACGGGAATAAATTCCAGGACTACAACAAATGTTATGCTTCAGCACATACATTGTACATAACCTGCCAATGTTTTGTCCTGATTAGCCATGACTCAGAAATAAGTGTGTATGTACATCTACGTACAGTAGCAGTCTCTCTCTGTCTCTCTCTCTCTCTCTCACACACACACACACACACACACAAACACACACACACACACCACATCTGACCCCATTCGGTTCTCGTTAACCCAGTCTGCCGAGTTACACCCGCTTCTCCGCATCCCTGTGGTTCTGTATTCAGGAAGGCAGGCATGTTGCCACTGTCTCCTACCCTCCATATGTCCACTTTTCCAGCACGGGCCAGCTTCACACACACACACACACACACACACACACACACACGCAAACATTCTGGCTTCCTTTCACACACGATGTTCTTCATCCTCCCAACACAAAGGCCTCGAAATTAATTTTGACATCAGAGTCCTACAGGAAAAAAAGGGAGGTGCCACATCTCCATAATTCATGAGAGACGGAAACAAACTTGCATCGGGATATTTGCCGCGTCCTCAACCCTCCCTGGCACCTGCTCGCCCGAATTAAATCGAGAAGATAAAGTGGGCATAAATTGTATTTATTTTGGTGTAATCATTAGGATTAAGCCGGAGAAGAAATGCATTGATGTTTAATCCTTAGCTTCATAACCCCCCCACCAACCCCCCTTATCAAACACACACACATACACACACAGAACCAGGCAGCAGCTTTACAGCACAGCTCTCTTTGAAATAGGGAAAAGGGAAAGAGGGGGAAAAAAATGGAGGCACTCGTTCGGAGCAGCCTTGAGCTCCTGCCAAGCTCTTGTTGGCATTGTGTTCTTACAGCTGGGCTTGTTTCCCTTTATCTCACACTCTCCCTCCCTCTTCTCTCTCTCTGTCCCACTCTCTTTCATTCGCTGAGCCACGCTTTTCTTCCTGGCTCGGCTTGGCTTGGCTGCGTGTGCGTGTGTGTGTGTGTGTGTTTTGATGGGAGGTCAGCAGTCTCATGGGGGATGTCCCTGGGCATCTCCAGCTTCCTGTCTATTACTGCTTACAATGACGGAGTGTAGAGACAGAGAAAGAGAGAGAGACAGAGAGCGAGAGAGAGTTTGTTAAAAGGAATGCTACAACATTTTTTTAAAGGGTTCCTAATGGATAATTATGAGATTTCTAAAGGAGCCGTCTCTACTGTAATGTTCTACATGGAAAGGACCTTCAGGGGTGAAAGAGACAAACCATAGAACCCATAGAAATCTAGAAAGACATATAATACTTATAATAATAATAATAAATAAATAAATAAGTTATGTCTTTATTTGTTACATATAAATTACTACACAGCATAACTGAAACTGCCATGATACGGCACCCCTGGGGCAGATAAGGTTAAGGGCCTTGCTTAAGGGCCAAACAGTGTCTAAACTGGTGGAGCTGCGGCTTGATCAACACACACACTGAGCAATAATAATAATACGAAGGTCACACGTTCAAATCCCAGATGATCCGCAGCCAGGTGCCTAGAGAGAGCTGATAGGCTGAGCTCTCTCAGAGATGGAAGGCATTATATCTCCATCAGCCAATCATGAGCGTCTGTGAGCGTCCTCAGAGAGTGTTGGTTGCTCCCAATGGTGCGTGAGAGAGCAGGATGAAAAGATGCGGTCTCGTTGGCAACAACTGATGGTTAGGAAGAAAATTTGGAAAAATTCCAAGAAAGTAATAATAATAAGAACTATGCAGTGGCATGGTGGCGTAGTGATTAGCACGGTCGCCTTGCACCTCCTGGGTCAGGGGTTCGATTCCCGCCGCCGCGGGTCTGTGTTTGTGGAGTTTGCATGTTCTCTCCGTGCTCGGTGGGTTTCCTCCTACAGTCCAAAGACATGCAGCTGTGAGTGTGCCCTAAATTTCCCAGGATAGGCTCCGGACCCCCTGCGACCCTCTATACAGGATAAAGTGGTATAAAGGATGAGTGAATAAATAATAATAATCAGAAGAAGAAGTAAAATAATCTAGACTTTTTTTCTCCAGTTAACAACACCCTGTAAGTACTGTACCAGACAGTCAGGCTGTAGAATTGGTGCAGGAGTGCAAATATTTTTGCACTGTGACCGACAACAAATTGTGTTTTAAGCATTTCAGCATATATACTTTACTAATGGAGTTGCTTCATTCTTGTTTTATTGCTTTTATTCCTTTTATCAGCTGGTATATGGGGTTACATTCTGTCAAACAGAAGGACCGTTCAAAGGGTATTGTGAAGGTGTTTGCCAAAATTACTGGTACATCCTTGAATGACCTTCAGGATTTGTATAGGTCCTTGAAGAAAGCTTGATCTATTCAGACTGATCCGATTGAATTTAGTGTGGTGTGAATTTAGGATTGCTACCATCAGCAAGTAGATAAGAACATTTATTTCTGTTTACATCAGTTTAGTTGTAAATATAAAATTGTGTTGATATTTATATGTAATGTGTTTGATGATGTATGCTGCAACCAAACTGCTCCTGTGGGAATAATAAAGTTATCTTTGAACTTTATATTATTATTATTTATTTATTTATTTAATAATATTATTTAAGTTGCATGTCAATCTTTTTTTTTTTTTAACAAATCATCCATTTCATGAGTGTAAAATATTACAGCACATAATTTGCAAGTTAAAAAGTGATTAGAAAAAAACGATTAGAAGGGTAAAACTTATTTATGTTTGTTTTTTCCAGGGGCTTTGTCGCTTTTATCCTAGGGGTCGCCACATTGGATTATTTGATCCACAAGACCTGGCACACGTTTTACGCCGGATGCTCCTCCTACTGCGACCCTCCCATTTCATAACCGGGCTTGGGACTGGCATGGCATGCACTGACTGGATTGTATGTGGTGTAGGATTAACAGTCTTGTCCAATGACCCAACAGTGGCATCCTGGCACAAACCCCTTATGCTCTTTCCCGCAACATGAGCCACAACTGGCTCAAAACGTCGCCACTGCCTGTTTTACTCTGTTTTAATCATAATATAAAACTAAATCAAAATCATTGGAATGGAACTTATTTGAAATTGAAAGCTGATGTAAAACAGAAATCAGATCTTATCAAATGGAAATTGAAAAAGATAAATGTGTAAATGAAAAATAAATGAGTGAACTATAAGAGTGTGTGAACGGTCAATTTTCTTATTTCACCTCTCTCTCTCTCTCTCTCTCTCTCTCTCTCACACACACGCATTTTATTTCAGGCCTGTGACAAAAAAAGGCCAAAAGGAAGTGACAAGTGTGAATATATACATACATGTTAGAGAAAGTGGTAGGAAACAGACAGAGAGACAAAAACGAGTGCCAGGGTGTTGCTTTAAGACACAAATTTAAAAAGGTGGCACGTTTGTTTTTTTTAAGTGATGCTTTCAGTCATGTACTTCCTCTCTACATGCACTTAGCATGCTTAAAACCAACATGATGCCTCGTATCCCTCCTCCTCCTCCTCCTCCTCCTCCTCCTGCTGCTAATATGACATTTATTATATTCCAGAGCATTAACCAGGGCTAATGCACAGCACCTCGGCATGAACCAATTTTAAACGCGAATGAATCCTTTTACACTCAGCATTATTTCTAGTTCCCACCTCGATGGGACCATCAGATCACTTTTTGGAAAAATCCAAATTTCCATGACAACTACCAGAGCGCAGATGAGGAATCGCGGCCAAGAAAAGCACCACGGGAAAGACACACGAGCTCTTCTGATATTTATCTGTTTAAGTCTGGAAATGTCTCCCTCATTCTCTTCACTAAGCCAAGAAATATAATTAAGGATGAGGGAGTGTGACTTTAAAATGTGGCACCAAAAAAAGAGAATGTCTATCGTGAGAATGTAGCAAATAACTCATTTGTGGTTTTGGACACGGTCTTGGAAAACAGGGTTAAACTATAATGCTCATGTATTAGACTCCTTTTCGACTCCTGGAAATGAGCGCAGGATCACATTAAGGGTCAGAGGTTTGATGATTAAGCTCGGTCCAAGTCTTGGCAAGTCGGACGGAGATTTGGAGCTGAATACGAGCAGCCACTCGCTCATGGGAGCCATTCGATCGTTTAGCAGAGAAACGTTTTACCTAGGCTTTTCAGGGATAGCGCTGTAGCTTTTAACCCACTTTAGAGTCATTAAAAGTTTCCATAATATACAATGAAACTTACAGAAGTGTCCATGTAATGTTAATGCTACAGTTAACAGTAATACTGAGTCTTTAAATTCTTTTTATGGAACTTGTGAAAATGCCATTTTATGGTATTGTCTACATCTATAGATAATCTACATCTACATTATCTATATAATATTGTATACAGTATATACCGCACCGTTGCCTCACACCTCTAGGGTCCGGGTTCTATTCCCGCCTCGGGGTCTGTGTGCATGGAGTTTGCATGTTCTCCTTGTGCTTCATGGGTTTCCTCCGGGTACTCCAGTTTCCTCCCACAGTCCAAAGATTGGGGTAATTGGTGTTCCCAAGTTGACTGTAGTATGTGAAAGAGTGTGTGTTGCGTGTATGTGGGCCCTGTGATGAACTGGCACACTGTCCAAGGATCTGCACTCCCTCTTATGCCCAAAGTTTCCTGTGATCAGCTCCAGGTATATAAATATACTTCAAGAGCCACCACGCACAGACGTATCCAGGACATGGGCTACAACTGTTGCATTCATTGTCTCAAGCCACTCTGACAATGTCAGAGGCGTCTTACCTGGGCTAAGGACAAAAATTACTAGATTGTTGTTCAGTGGGCCAAAGTCCTCTTTTCAGATGAAAGTATATTTTGCATTTTATTTAGAAATTAAGATCCCAGAGATTGGATTAGGTGAGGATAGGCACAGAATCCAAGTTGCTTGAGGTCTAGTGTAAAGCTTGGGTTTGGGGAGCCATGTCATCTGCTGGTGTTGGTCCACTGTGTTATAGCAGGTCTAAGGTCAGCACAGCCGTCTACCATCTATTAAGTTGTAGAGCACTTTACGCTTCTCCAGCTTTATGGAGATGCTGATTTCATTTTCCAGCAGGCCTTGGCATCCCACACTGCACAAAGTACTAATACCTGGTTTAAGGACCATGGTGTCTCTTTGCCTGATTGGCCAGCAAACTCACCCAACCTAAACACCATGGGGTACCGTGATAAGGAAGATGCGAGACACCAGACCCGACAATGCAGAAGATCCGAAGGTTGCTATCAGAGCAACCTGGACTTCCATATCACCTCGGCAGTGCCAGCGACTGATCGCTTCCATGTCACACCGCATTGCTGCACTAATTCATGCAAAGGAAGCCCCAACCATGTAATGAGTGCTGTACATGTTCATACTTTTCGGTAGTCCAACATTTCATTTTTTTATTTATATTTTATTTTATTTGTCTTAAGTACTATTAAAATTTTCTGAGATACCGATTTTGGGTTTTCATTAGTTGTAAGCCATAATCATCCAAATTAAAAGAAATCTTGTGTGTTAAGAGGTGATGAGACATCCTGAGTTCCCCGTCTGCACATTATACAATTTTTTTTTAGCCTTGAAATGTGAAATGTACAAATATAGAACTGTTTATCTGTTGTTCTTATGATTTCTTCATAGTCTTATGTCTGGTTCGGCTCTTTCTAAATGTCAACTGTTTCTTTTTTCTCTTTCTTTCTTTTTTTTTTTTAACGTTTTCCACTGCTGGAGGTGAAGTTGTGAAAGCCTTACTGAAAATGAAAGATTACACCACAACACTGGTGTGACGCTGACTTCATAACGTCTAAGGATTTATTAAGTGTGTAGAGATCTCCCTCTCTTGCTAAATAGCTGATGAGCAAGCCGATATGATCTCGGGCAGTAATCGTAGAGGAAATGACGGTACCATGTGTGTGTGTGTGTGTGTGTGTGCGTGAAAAGACAGCACGCAGTGTGTAAAACGACTTTAGAGAATGTGTTCCCCTTCCTCCCTCCACCCCTCCCGCGAGGGGAAAGAGTTATCTCTGAGCTCAGTGTATCTCCACAACCTGAGGAGCCAAGAAAACAGGAAGCTGACATCGTGGAAAACCTGTACAGTCAATGTTTTTTTATTATTATTATTATTATTTTTATTTTTTTTCCAGCTGATGACATGAGTTTGATATTCTCCGCTCTGCTCTCCGATTAAAGGACCCAGCGGTCCACAAATTTATAGAGCTGGAGAACCAGCTGGACAGATTTACTAACTGATTATAGAGCTGCATGCACGGTTTCAGAGGATTGTTTGAAGCAGAACAGACATTTATGACTATATAATCAATGGCGTCCAAAATCACATTGTGGGTTTATAATCCGATTGTGGTGTTGGAGAGGAAATAAAGCCATGAATGCGTTTTCCGGCAATGGATCATTTTCGTTTAGTTCGGTTCTCCTTTTGTCTCTTGGCTGTCTATCTGTCCTGCTGGTGTCCTTAATTACTTTTTTTGTTCTACAAATGTGCAGGGCTTTAACAAACTAGTGCAAAAGGCAACAACATTTTAACGTGTTATGTTAGGCCAAAGGAATTGAAGAGGAAAATAAACTTTAAGATAAAGTAGAAACAATAAAGGGCAGGATACAAGTGAATAAAGCATACACCTTCCAGTTCTTTCCAAAGAGCCAGACTTTCTTGTAACCCTGAGGAATAGTTTCTCCAGGCTTCCTAAAGGCCTATTATGTACATGAGCACTTTCACAAGAATGGTGCCAAACCATCGCAGGGCACACACTCTTACACTGCTCATCCACACACTACAGGCAATTTGGGAACGCCTGAAGGTCTCTGGACTGTGGGAGGGAACCGGAAGTACCACAGGGAAACCAACCAAGCACAGGAAGAACGTGCAAACTCCATGCATACAGAACTGAGGTGGGAATCGAACCCTCGACCCTGGAGGTGCAAACCACTAAGTGCCACGTCGCCTACCTATGAATCATTCAAGCATAAAACACCTTCTAACTTAAGGCCTGAACCAGTGAGAAACAGGTGCAGGTGACGACAGATGATCAGGCCGGTGATTAGTATACTGGTGATGCTGAATGCTGTGAGTGGTTGGAACAGACGAGAGGGGAAATGAGGTCACTGCCGAGGTTGTTACATAAACAACCAATCTGTATATTGTATTTTTAGGCATGTTGCAGCCTGTCGCAACAAAAAAAATCTTTCATTTAACCTACATCAACTTCATTAAATTTAATATGGATAAATGAGGCCTCCCTGTTGTTAGTATCAGCGGAAGTAGGCGTGGTCAGCGTCCGTAAAGGAAATATGACCTTTGACTCGTTAAAGCTACAGTATCTCGTCTGGAAAGCTCTGCATCGTATCGTATCGACTTATTTTTCCGCCGGGCTCTCAAATCAAACCGTGCTCTGCATTGTCTCTGAAAGACACATTCACATACACTCCCTTTGTATTTACACACTGCAGATCTTTTATGAAATACTAGAGGTCTTAAGGGGGATTTAGACGAGTCAGTCATGGGGAAAGAAAAACAAAAAACAAAAAAGCTCCTGTAAAAGAATGAGCTGAATCCACAGTCATGGTGTGGCAACAGAAAAAGCACAACCAGTGTTAAACTTTAACAAGACTGTAGAACAGAAGATGGAGAAACTGGAGGATTGTTTAGAGGAGGAAAGAGGACAGAAGAAGGCAGAAGTGTACGGAGGTCCTTTGAGAGAAGAATGAAATATTGTCAAGATATTACGGTTGCTTATGGATTAGCATGTGTTTTTTGAGCTAGTTGTAGGTTGGACAGATGTTACAATTAACTTTATTTTATAAAAACGCCTTCATATAGGGTGGCCAAAAAAATCAAGGTAAATAGATTTTTCATTTTTTTATTCACACCCAATATAGGTTTGAAACTAACAATAAAAGATGGAACACGCTCAACGTTCTTGTATTCAACATGGACCAGTGCCGTGAATACATAAGAATTTGTTCTTTTATACATTTTTTTTTGCCTTCTTAGCAACATTAGAGAAGACAAAATACTGCACAACATATTGCACTCGGCTTCTGTCTAGCATTTTATTTTAAACCAGATAGAAGGAATCCGCCGCCCTGGTTGAGCTATACCTAAATTAAAATTGCATGGTGCAACAGTATTAGCGCATTAATCAGGCACCGGCTTATTGCTTAATATTCACATACTGCGCATAACAGTCTCGGATACTCAATTTCCTGTCTCTTTGCTGTCTTCCTACCTACACACCTCGGCGTTCCATCCATTAATCAAGAAGCCTTTCGCTTCCTGTCTCCTATTCTCTTACAGCTCATTTCATGGATCATAGATCTGCTGCAAGCCTCTGCACGGCCCTGAACATGAGAAAGAGTCTAAAAAAGAAGAGAGAGAGAGAGAAATCAGACTTGTCTAGTTGTCCTGCTGTTTCTTCTAACCATCTACAGACAGTTCAGACTGTGTAATCCATGTCTCAGTAATCACTTTTACACAAGAGCAGGCAGCCTGCAACCAGCAGGTTGACGCAATGTTGCTTTAGTATAACGAAACAGTGAAGCTGAATCGCTCTTCAGGAGGTGTGTATCTGAGTCATTCATGCGGTTTGAGTGAAAAAAAAAAAAAAAACACAGCTTGCATACTTGGAAACATTCTTCGGCTGGAAAGTGGCGTAAAAAGCCATCGCAGGATAAATGAAATGCTCTACAGCGAGTGGGAGTTCTCCTTACCCCAAACCGTTGTGCAAATTGTGTTAGTTATGTGCAACAACCACTGAAATGAAACAGGAAATATGAGAGGCTTTGTGGTTGCTTCGCTAGTCGGCGTCCAAAAATTAGCCGTACTGCCAAATAATTACACCACACGCCATACTGATGTTTGGTGATTAAATGTTTTTTAAGGCAAAATCAAATTTAGAAAAGACTTCAGATAAATATCTTCAAGCTTTACCGCATTAAAAAGCCTTCAGTGTGGAAGTGGATACAGAAATCGCTAGTAGGCAGCTTGCTAGCTAGCTATCTTCTGGACAAGATAATATAAAATGAATAGCTAAATTACCACCCTAATGCGAATTCTTTTGGACCAAAAACAGGATATACAGTACAGGATGGAAATAATGCAGAGCTAGACGAGTCCAACTAGCTGCCTAGCCAAATCCAGATGCTAATCTACTGTATATACTCTATTGTTAGGAGCTAAAAATGTACTGTATGTGCGATCACTATCGCTGTTCATGGTGATGAGTGTCTGGAAGATTCTAGAGAAACAAAACCTTTACATATATGAAGCAGTTCCTTGTTTGTTTTTAGATCGTTTTGTTAGCAGGCGATGAAACATGCTAGTCATATTTTTTTCATTAATGAAAATGTAAAGTTCAACCTTTTACCAAAATTTTAAGACATATTGTTTTTTTGTTTTGTTTTTTTGTAGACATAAAAAAAATTTTTTTGTAATTGATGATGATGATGATGATGATGATGTTTAGTGCTTTCTAGGTTTTAAAAAGTTGAGAATAGACCCCAGAAAAATGCTTTAATAATAATTTAAAAAATAATAATTCTTGGTATAGAAATATACATTTTCAATAAACTGTTTTTATTTAAATTGATGAGGAGCATTCGAGTCAAACCAGGACTTTTAATCATGCAGAATAAAAGAAGACAGTAATAAGAGCTAAAAAGGTTTCACTAGTGCTTGGATACCATCAGGTTTTCTCAGTATGCTGAAGCCATGATCACTGGAGCCAGACGTGATTTACGTCTGAAACTCTGGCCTCCCAGGAACTCCGTTAATGGCCTAAAGATTTGGAATTGGCTTGGAGCGGGGTCGGGACTGTACAAGGGATGTGGCAATAACTCCCAGTCGAGTTTCAGTAATGTGCAAGCGGTGTCCATGAATAATTATGTGTACAACAAGTTTTCTGTCGATTTTCAAGGATCAGGAGTTTCACTGTTCTTGAATTTCTGTAAATCGTGGCATGATGTAAGAGCTTTTATCATGCTTGACTTGAGTGGTTTCTTGATTCACCAGGTCTGGCAGTAATCAGGCCTGGGGGCGGGGGCGTTTATGCATTTAAAAACTGCATTTTGTATTTACTTGGGATGTCTTTGTGTAAAATAAAACTGTTTGATGATCTGAATCATCAGTTGTGAGAAATATGGAAAAGGAAGGGAGCAAATCCTTTTTATTCCACTATATATATATATATATATATATATATATATAGTTGAATATATATATATATAATCATTTTTATTCCACTATATAT
>JAQMYJ010000021.1:5447355-5461229 GCA_030014305.1 Clarias laeviceps
TGTAGAAAATAAATCACTAAACAAAAACAAAGAAATTTGCAAGTGATCTAAAACTTTTGAACGGTAGTGTATATATATATATAGCTTTGATATACTGTATTTTTTTTATATATGAGCTCTATTATGAGGATTAGAGGCTATTTTTTCAGGCTCCTGCTTCCTTAAATAACAGAAGAGAAGCTCAATGCCCTCAGATTGACATTTGAATGAATAAAACCTTTATGTTTTTTGTACAAGATTTAATTCTTTTCAACAATTCTGATTGACATAACAAGAGTCACTTACACATTTTCCACCTTTTTCCAAATACATAGAGTAGTAACAAGATTTAAGACGCCGCTTACCCAAGCGCAAAGTATTCAGTAACACTAAAACGCTTTTCCAGGCATCACTGCAAATAATACATTGTGGGTCATGAGGTCAGAGAGCTCCTAATCAACCACTCGGCCTTCCTGAGTGACTGAAGAGAGACAGGGGAGGAGGGAGATTTGCAAAACAGTGTGCGGGGGAAGGATGGGGTGAGAGATGTAAGGAGGGAGGGGGCACCGCAGGCAGGCGTTTAGGGTCAAAATACAAGGGGCTCGTGGGATATGTGACGAATCCTGTGATTTGCATAAAAATACAGGCAATCTTGAGGCTGGCAGTGATGTGTGTGTGCGCTCATGTGCGTGTGTGTGTGTGTAGGGGGGGTTAAGTGGCTTTTTACCCGGTTTAAACAGCGAGCTTGATTTACTAGGCTTTCCACGGCAAGCCATCATTTACAAATCATGATGCATTCAATACAAATCTGCGTGTGTTTGTTACCCACGGGCATTTGTGAACAAAACCAAATACATGCTGAAAAAATAATTCAAGACCAACATCTCAAAGTGTCTCAAAGCTAGGATACGCCCCTTTTTTTGTGTAAGTACGTAAGTCCGTATAGACGACGATGACAGTTACAGCATATGCACTGTAGCTGTGAAAGCTAACACGTTTCTCTCACAGCTTCCTGTGTAAAATGATTCAGAGAGAACGCGAACATGTCACTGGCCTAAGATGTATTTTTGAAAGCATGGCTTTGTTTAATTCTTTAAAAAGAGCCTCGAACATGTGCCGCATGGTTGACTAAACCCGAATAGACCTGACTGTTTGAAAGTCGTTTGTGAAATACAGTGTTTGTCAAAGTTATGTTTCACCCACACAGACTTACTTTTGTCGAATTTTAGTTTATTTATCACCTATCTATTTATACACTAATCCTGGGACATCACTTGCTGTTGCTTTATTAGTTACGTTTAAGATTTGCACCATTCAAACTTCAACTGATATTTTTCAACTTCATTTCTGGATCGCTGTCATTTTCAATATGTGCTAAATCAGTTACCATAAATACAGCTCTCGGTTTCCTCTTTATAGCGTGACAATCATAAGGCTTTTGGATTATAATCATGGCCTTTCCCAGGATTATTTTGTCACCTGGTAATTTAGCCCTCTGACTACAGTACCTCTATAAAAAGTACTGAAGTAACTGTATAGGACACACACACACCCTGTCCTGAGCCCTGTTATGGATAGGGAGTTGTATGGATAGAATTTAGCCCATATTTAGCCCACCTTTTTACATTTGTACATATCAAGTCAAAGCATGACTTTTGATTGTGAGAAATATTCTTTTATAACAGAGTTATGAGAGTAAAAACTCCCTTTATTTTTCTATAGAATCATCTGCTATACTAATGCACTTATAACAGGGTTTCAATACCATAAAGGTCCAAAGTTTTCTGTACTGGAAATGTGAGTTCCTGTAATGTGCAAGTGGTGTTGATGAACGATCATGTGTACAGTTCCCACAGACAGATGTGTCTCTTATCCGTCCATTTTCTTTTCTTTTTTTTTTTTTTGGATTTTTCCCCAATTTTTTCCCTAATTTAGTCGTGTCCAATTTCTCCCCGTCACTAGGGGGCTCCCACATTAAGCTACTACTACCATTCAATCGGGAGGGCTGAAAACTATCACGTGTTACCTCGGCCAATCAGCTATCTCTAGACCTCCGGCTACGAGACGTTACAGCATCACCCGGGTATCGAACTCGCGATTTCCGGATGATAGGGCGAGCGATTTAGCACTGCACCACTCGGAGACTATAGGTCCATTTTCAGGCATTCCACTTGGTGAATGTCAATGCAGTTTGCTCGGAGACACTTCATCCAGGAGCGTCATTCATGGACATACGGCCTTCTTTAAAACGTTTGCAACATCCAAAAGTTTTACTGCAGCAAAGAGTTTCATCACCGTACTGTGCTTGAAGTCTTCTGTAAACCTCAATCGGTTTTACACCTTCAATCACACTTATTCATTTTCTGTAATCACTTTAATCTCCAGGTCAGGGTGGAAGTGGATCTGGAGCCTTTCCCTGAAGCTTATTACTGTATGAATAGGATGCCAATCCATCATGGAGCAACATGCACACACACGCACACACACACACACATTCACACCTTGAGACAATTTAGATCCATCAATCCACAATGTGTTCTGGAAAACTGGAGAACCCAGAGAGAACATGAAGACCTTCACTCAGACAATAATCCAAGGAGAAGATTAAACAGGGAATCTGGGACCGTGAGGTAAATACACCACACACAGCACCACCATGCTCCATTTTTATTTGGTTGACCCAATGGCCAGTTCCCTTCAGTTGGATGAGGGCTCGTTAGGAGTTTGTCTTTTCTGATTCCTCATGATCAGACATATTCGAGCTTATGACTCTCGCATGTCTGATCCTCTCTCAAAAAATGAATGGAAATACTCCACCTGAAATAGAGGATGGTTTATATTATCAAGACTCTATGACCTAATTCAACTAGGGGAATATTAATCTGCTAACCAATATGCATGATATAATATTATATCATACTGGCATACTTTATATATGATATGATACATATATATCATTTCCCAATTCCTACACTCACACACCCACTGTTTTGTTCATTCCTTCAATATTATTATTATTATTAGCATGACTTTACTTAAAAGGCTAGAACAAGTAAAACCTGCATACAGTTGACAAAGTCATCTTGAGACAGTGAGCAGGACGTGATAAGTGCTCCCTAACTACACACCTCTTCAACCCTTTGTATTGCCGCTGGCTAAAATGACTCAGCTCCAAATGATCTCTTCCCAAAAAAAAAAAAAAAAACACCGTCTCGACAGGAAGCACTAAAGCAGATGTGTTAAAATTTAAATAGTACCTGAACAGCCCTGTAAAGTGGTTACATGACTGAATACACACCTATATATAACATGCTTCCTGTGTCATTGTTGTAAGATAAAAGTGTTACAATGGGAACACCGTCATAACCTGAGAATGATTGTTTCCAGTTGTATCCGAGTCTGACCTTTGGCCTTCGTCTCCATTCCATCACAACAATTCTTGAAGTACCAGCTTCCGCATAGACTAATAAACAGAGCAGAGTGTCACCTCATGCACACACACCTCACCCCCCCACACACACACACACACATGTCAGATCTTAAACCTGCAGAAGTCCTGACCAAGAACAAGTTGTGAAAAAATTGTCAAGTGTGGTTAAATGGTGCACACAAGGACACTTTATTAATATAATGAACAGTTGGTTATTGTGTTTTTTTATACGCTACGGTCACGTTACAAGCTTCATTGCACATCTCACATTTTGATGACTCCCATATCTGTCTTTAATGTAAAACAGCCCTGTTCTCCAAGACAATGACCTTTTTTTTGCTTGGGTTCAGGAAGTGTCTTCCACTTACGCTTCCAGTACAGTCAGCGTTGGTGCTGTTCTCCATTGTTGTATTTCCATGCTCTCGACGCTAGATGATGATGACAGTGATATAAGCATTAAAGTGTCATTTGGTAACATTTCACGTATGCATTTACTCCAGTCAAAGAGTAAATAGATACCTACAGCACTGTGGAACAGTCTTAAGCCTTAAAAAAGCCAGATTTTATTATATTTTTATTATGTAGTCTTGAGGCATAGTTCTCCAGGTTTCTCGAAGAACTTTTTTTGCCCTTATTTTCAGTCCAGTCTCTGTACCTGAATAGTTTGAATTATTCAAGCATTTAAAAAAAAAAGCATCTAACTTAAGACATAACCCAGTGGGTTTGGGGGAAGATGATGAGAGATGATCAGGCCGGTGATTAATATACTGGTGATGCTGAATGCTGAGTGGTTGGAACAGACGAGAGGGGAAATGAGGTCACTGCTGCTGAGGTTGTTATATACATTATAATCAATTTTACTGATTTATTGGCTACAGTTTTTAAGATATTTGAAGTTTCATTTAAGGCTATATATAACACATACTGCCTTATACAATATACTATATTCCTATACTATATAACTACAGTATATAAATATATTGTGCATATAATACAGTGTTAATAAAAGAACATTGATGTATTATGATGTATTATTGGTTCTTGCCTCTTAATTTCAACACATATGTACAGTATATGGATTTTTAAACAGTTACAAGATCCCGTTCAAGTCCTACCGGGATTTGTGATGAAATTTCTGGTTAATGAAGGAATACAACCGATTGACATTTACAGAAGACTTCAAGCACAGTACAATGATGAGACACTTAGCAGCAGTAAAACATTAGAATTTTGAAGAAGGCTGTACGTCCGTGAATGATGAGATGGCTCAAAGCCCACTGCAGGTAAACATTCAACAAGTCGAACGCCTGATCCTTGAAAATCAACAACATCTTGTCACCAAACTTGCAGAAGAGACGCATCTGTCTATGGAAACTGTACACACAATCGGAGTTATCACCACATCCCCCGTATAGTCCTGATCTCGTCCCAAGCCATGTCCACGTTTGATGCATTATTAAAGGAGTTCCTGGGAGAAACATGGCTCTGAAAACTTTCTATCTTGATGGTATCCAAGCACTAGTGAAACTCTGGGATGAGTGCATTAGTGTAGCAGGAGATTATATAGAGAAATAAAGGGCGTTTTCACTCTCATAACTGTGTTCTGTTATTCTGCACAAACAAAAGTCCTGGTTTCACTTGAACACCTGCATGTTTTTTTATTTATTTTTTTAGTTCAATCATTTGTTTTGTGCGTTTAAAAAAAGCCAGTAACAGTTTGTAAATTCTGCTCACAGATTGTGCCACGGAAATCTGTGAAACATTGTACGCGATGCTGGTTTTTGTTCTGAGCTGAATCACAATCATACAATAACCATTTAGCATTATTTGCTTGAGCATCTAAAGTGAACAGGTTTGGGGGTGGGGAAAACCCTCCACGCCCGTCTCTCCTTTCTCATGTTTCATTGCTGTAATTGCAGCTGCGAGGGCATGAAAAAAATAAGCTCGGCACTTGGGTTTCTTTCAACGCAGAACAAAAGTGGTGATAAAAAAAAGAAAACAGAAAACAAGTTTGACACTCACTGATATTCAGGGATAGAAAGGAAATATGCCTGAGACGAGAAGCACCGCTGTAAAGCACGAAACCCGAGCTTAAATGCAGAACGACTCCTCCGCGAAAGGAAGTTTTTCATAATTGATGACATACATTTAATGACCCACATGGTTCAAACTAAACGGCCATGTCTTCAAAGCGCCTGAATTTCCGCAAGTCTTCATTTTCAACTCTGTGCCACATGAGGTTTGTGCACGTGGCCAGGGGAAGCAGCAGCAGCAGCAGCCACACACACAAACACACACACACACACCCACACACAACATGAAAAGCAGAGGAAAAGAAAGGGCTTCACTTCAAACGTCGGTGTTATCAGTAATCGTTTCAGGCTGGCCCTTCAGCCTAATCTCTTCCAGAGAGAGAGAAATCGAGAGAAAAAGAGAGAGAGAAAGAGCCTGAGGGAAGGCACATAGGTGTGTTCCAGTCGTAGCGTGATCATATAGTCTTCTTCAGGCATGCCAATTTATTAGGAATACCTGTACACCTGCTTATTCCTGGAAATATCCACTCGGCCAATCATGTGGCAGCAGAGCAATAGATAAAATCATGCACATACAGGTCAAGAGCTTCAGTTAAAGTTCACATCAAACATCAGAAACAAGGTGAGAAAAGGGATTTCAGCGCCTTTAACTGTGTAAGTAATGATTTCCTGAGATTTACACACACTTCTCGGTATAAAGTTCTAAAAGCAAATACAAACACAGTTGCAAGCAACGATGAGCGGGTCCAAGCACCTATGCCATCGCCACCCAGGCACACCAAAAAGGCACTACCCTTATGCAATACCCTTATGACATAATTTTAGAATAGGGGTAAATTTATGTTAAGACCTCCAAAAAATCCCTGCATGCTGGAAAAAACATCACACTATGATGTCCCTCAATATGATGTCACCCAACAAATGATTAGCCACTTTTTGGCAAAAGTTTAAGGCATCGTCACAGGTGAACGCAAAAATCCCTTTGCAATTTCGCATCCTCAATGTATGGAGATCACATTGGCCCAGTTTGTTGGCGATCATATAAATCCCCTAGGAGGAGTATATCAAAATCCATTGGGTGCGATTTGCAAACGACCCAAAATAAAAAAAAAGTGAAAGCTGTTCAGCTCAATGAAATCTAAACATCTACCCAGTTCGTTTGTATACATGCAAGTGTGTATGAGCTATAAGTCTGAAATGTGAAGTGCCCTGGGCCCCGGTTGTCCTAATAGCAGCAGATTCCAACCTGTGTGCTGATTTTCATGACTTTTTCAGCATGTTAAGACCCCCAAAAAGCACCGGATGCTTGGGAAAAAAAAATACTCCTTAAAGAACAAGAGGGCCCTTATTAGGGCTGATGCCATAGCGCTTGGGTCCTAAAGAAGAACAAGAGGGCCCTTCACACACACTATGACGACATAGGGCTGATGTCATATAGTGCTTGGGCCCTAAAAAATAGCCCTAAGAGCAGAAATGGTATGTTGATGAGAGGTCAGATAAGAGTGGGTAGACATGAAAGAGCTCACAGCAAGGGGTATGGTAATGCAAATAAGCACTTTACAAAAGGGGTGAACTGAAAGGCATCTCAGAAAACCCACACACACAAAGCTAACAAAAGCAGAAGACCACATGGAGTCACCAATAGTGTACCAAATGTTTGCTTTTATTAAATGAAAAAAAAATTTTTTTTAGAAGACAAAGGTTTCAATGGCTAAAATAGTCATCAACATATTGCATCTCTTTCTCTCTCCCTCTGTAGCTGTCATCCATCCAGCTCGAGCAGGTAGATCCCAACATAAACGTGCTCTTAAAGCGTAATTGCAGCCTCTGTTGTCACATTTTCACACAGCTGTAGCTCATCGATTAGTTTCTGTAACATTTGCTCTCACTCGTTGTTCCTCTTACCCGCTCGCTCTTGCTTTTATTGTGAACAAATGGCTCACAAATGTTTTCCAGAGTTTACATTTCCACCGCAAAGCTCTTGAATTCCGACCGCTCGAAACGATGCTTTTTCTATGAGAGCAGCTCCGACAATGTAGCTGCGAGGTTTATACGAACGTGATTAATCAAACAGAAACCAAACCAAACAGTCACGTTTAAAACACACATTCGTGTTCTGCTTCAGTCTACACTTGTGGAAAATATATATTTATATATATATATTTTTTCCGATATACTGATCTAGCATATTCTTCACACACACACACACACACACACACTGATTCAGCATGTTCCTCACGCACTGCATTAAACTTGCTTCAGATGAGGCACGGCTTGCCATCATAACGCACTCCAAGTATGAGTTCATGCCTCATCACTCACTCAGAGCTGGTAGGAGAATGTGTGGTTGTAATGGTGTGATTAAACACACACACACACATGCACACGCTTGGTCTTCTGCTTCTTCCAGACCTGACTAAGAGCATAGAGGAGGGTTGCATCAGCACCATGCCTACACTGTAGGTGTAATTTTGTAAGGGTTACCCTAACCACACACACTCGTATGCGCACACACACACACACACACACACACAAATATCTGGCCTTTTTCAGAGGCGAGAGCACAGATGATTACGCTTCTGTGTAATGACAGTAATAATCTGGCTGTCACATTTTGTCAAGACATTGATGTTTTTTTTTTGTGTGAGTCAGAGCATTTTCCAGATTGAGCGCTGCCTCTGTCATTTCTCTGTCCAGCTCATGTAATGCTAAACCGCATTAGCATCATTTAGCGGATAACTAGCAAGATATAAACCACCCACCATGCTTTTAAGTCTCCACAGACTTCACAGTGAAGAAGGGATGTTCTGGGAAATTGACATTTTATCATTAATCAGTGAGACCCGCTGACTTTTTCTTTACGTTTCAATGAATCTGACTAGGTTTCAAAAATGTGATAATAAATATGTGAAGACACATCTATAGTCGGGATCAGTGGTTTTTATAAGCCGCACCAATTCTTTTGTAATAGTTAAAAAATATATTTTTTAAATAATTAATTCTGGCAGCTTTATTTAAATATCTTCACTTGAGTAAACAGGTTCTTCTACTGACCTATCAATAGGTGTGTTCACATGAACCCTAATAATAGACTTATAATGGAAATAATATCTCAATGGAATAGTCTGACCTGATCGATCAGAATGAGGTAGTCAATGTAAACCTTTGTAACACACATAAGGTGGGATTTATTCTAAAAGATGAGAATCCTCAACGTTGGAGTTGAGTAAGGCTAACCTTTCACACTATCATGCGAGAATTTGTACTGTTTTCTATTATTGTACGTTCATTGTGTGAGATGTGTTCAAGTCAGTTCAGAAGGTCCCAGGTTCAAATCCCACGACCACCAAGTTGTCTCTGTTGGGCCCTTGAACAAGGCCCTTAACCCTCAACTGCTCAGATATACTGTATAATGAGGTAAAGAAGTAAGTTGCTCTGGATAAGGGCGTCTGCCAAATGCCTAAATGTAATGTAAATATAATCCCCTGCTACACTAACGCACTTATCCCAATTGGTTACAAGTTAAAACATGTCTCGGAGCTCCCTCAAAATGTGTCAAAACAACAGAGGTGAGCAACAAAGCAGAGGAGGGCTTCCCATCATATGAGATCACATTAGGGGGATAAAGTGAAATATTGCAGTAGTAAAGTGGTTAGCACAGTGGCCTCGCACCTCAGATCTGTGAATGAGGAGTTTCGCCTGTATCTTCCCATGCTTGGTGGGTTTCATCTGGGTCCTCTGGTATTTTACAGGATAGGCTAATTGGCGGTTCCAAAGTTCCCCGTAGTGTGTAATTCTTGTACTGTATGCGCTGTAACCCACCTCGTGCCCTGAGTCCCCTGGGATAGGCTCCAGGCCTCCTGCAACCTCAAATAGGACAACAGGGCAATTTTGGACCCGCCAATTAGCGTCTCCTGCAAGTATTCAGACTGTCCTTTTCTGCATACATGCGCTCAGAGATATCCACCACTTCCTAATGTCTCTGTGATAAACATGAGAAGAAATTGATGCTTTCCTTCGTACCCAAACTACTGTAAAAGGCAAGTTTTGCTCTACTGGACTCAAAAGGCTATGACATTGCAAGGATTTGAGCTTGCATTTTCTCAACAAATGTTTCCTTTTGTGCCACTCAGGAGCACTTTTTTTCTTCTTTATAACTAAGTTATGAAGAAATAAACTTTAGACTACACACTGCCTCCAAATGTTCATTGTGGAACGTATGTAAGTGCGGCGAGAGAATTCAGATCCCAACCTTCTTGAGCTTGGTGCCAGAAAAGTGTAGAAAAGATGTCAAAAGAACCTGAGCCCTTACAAAAAGTTGTTTCAGACTTTCCCTGGATCCGACACACACACACACACACACACACATCCTCCATGTTAAACTACAGTGTGGGATTGTTCGACACTGTATGAGGAGATGATGAAGAAGTGGGTGGATTGGATCAGGTTCAGTAGGCCTGAGCTTGAACGTAGGTAACACGTTGTTCTCACACACTGGTGCGGGAGCGAGCGTTGGCCCTTGTCACTGGAGAAATGAGTGACTCAGCTCAGATCGTTCACTCGTGGCTCCGTCTCCACCCCGTCAAGCCTATGGGAATACAAGATGGCTGTCAGTGCAATGGGTGACGAAATAGAAAAAAAATAGCTAGTGTTAAGTATAAGATTGCTGACAACTTGAGTCGAACGTGAACGCGTGTAATCTCATTTGGTGATGAGTCATTCTTGCATGGCCTAATGGCCTGCCTCAGGGTGAATTTAAATAGAGCAGATACGCACAATGTAAATTCATAAAGAAAACAAAAGAGCTTTTTATTGTCCCAGTTCAGACTATTCACACTCACTGGAGTTAGTTATTGTAATATATAATGTTTTTACGTTTCTTTTCTACAACATTTATACCGCAGTTATTCGTATACTTCTAAAGCAATTTAAAAGTGAAGCAGAATGAGGCTTGAAACAGGAGCCGTCGATTATGCAGCCAGTCTCCACACTAGTCTCTTGTTTCATTACAGGCGCAATTGATTTCTTGATTGTGATTGGCCAGAAAGTGTTCATTTACTACAAGGCAACACAACACAACACAACCCAAAATTGAACTTCAATGCCAACTCTGTGATAAAGGATTTTTTTTTTAATTGCAACAATCAGATATAAAGATGTAAATTTCTGTTCCTGACAAGGGCTTTAGGACATTACTCTTTCAGTAGATTCATTGTTTCATTCATTCATTCAATTATTATATATACTGCTTATTTTGTCACTGGAAGCCTGGAGCCTATCCCAGGAAGCGGGGTACACCCTGGACAGGGTTCCAGTCCATTGCAGTGCACACATTCCCACACACACCCATTCACACACAATGGCCAATTTGGAAAGACCAATTAACCTAATCTTCATGTCTTTGGATTGTGGAAGGAAACCTCCAAGCCTGAGGAGAGCATGCAAATTCTACACACACAACCCAATGTGAGAATCGAACCCTCAACAATAGAGATGTGGTATTACAACCGTAATATTGGGAAATTAAGAAATTAGTGCACTGACCAGTTTCTTTGATTTTCAGCTGTTGTTGCAAACGAATGCATACACCAGTCTTCATCGAATTCGTCATCAAAGTGTGCTGTAAGTATTCAAGTACTTATTGACTTCACAAATGTAGATCTTGAGGGTAGAATGTATGGGTCACTAATGGCTCTGAACTTCCTGAATGTGACGCAGGGTGCATTTAATTGGACAAATTCTACAACCAGCGGTCTGAGAAGCGGAAAACAGGTCTAAGATCAGTTTAGAATAGCGGAACTGAGTTAAAGTAATTCTCAGACCTGTTTTTTCTAGACTTCCAGTTCTAGAATTTGTCCCATCTGATCCGTTCTTTGTCACACTGAGAAAGTTTAAGGAAATGAAATTTATATACATTAAATATATATACTGTACATACATTCTATACCGCTTTATTCTGTATCCAGTTTGGCTGGGGGACTGGAGCCTATCCCAGGAGACTTGGGGCACAAGGTGGGGTACACCCTGGACAGGGCACTAATCTGTATGTCTTTGAACTGTGGGAGGAAACCGGAGTATCCGGAGGAAACCCACCAAGCACAGGGAGAACATGCAAACTCCATGCACACAGACCCCAAGGCGGGAATTGAACCTGTAACCTGGAAGTGCAAAGCGACAGTGCTAACCACTATACCACTGTGCCGCCACATTAAATCATTGTGACGTGTTAATGATTTTAAAAAGAGAGAGGAAAAAGAGAAAAGTAATTTTCCATAACCTTCCCAAGATGTTCCTAACCTGCTATCTTCAGTATGTGCTCATATCGAGCTTCCTACCTCCCTCACAACATCTCTTCCTGTGCAGTCTACAGCCTCCCTGATGGCTCTTGAACAATTGATCACTGACTGCATTACTCGTGTACGGCCTGAACTGCCTCTGGTTTTAAAGCTACTCATGAAATTTTCATCAGCAACTAATGTGTTCTGCTTTTGAGTTTCAGTTCCTTGTCGGGTTTCTTTCTCAGGCCACATCGGGAATTTTTTTCCTCCGCCTCATCACGAGCTGAACTATTTTTATACGGTTTGCCACTGTTGTCATTTCTGATATCATGAATTGTAGCTATTTAGGCTGCAGAGAATCCTTCTGTCGGGAGAATAAGGAGCTGTCTGAAGGAGTTCATCTCAAAGAGTCCTTCAGCACACACACACACACACACACACACATGCTGCATCATCAGTACTGGGTTACACTCTGCTCCTCTCCACTCCGCCTCCCTGCCTCGCTGGTAATGGCCTTGCCATGGTGATTAGCTGTAAATGGGTTTGAGGTGAGGCACTGCACTATCACAGTGACCTAATGAAGTTTTACACACACACACATGCACACACGCTCACAGATACACACTTCCTCTTCACAGGGAGCCAACTGTCTGCTGCAAGGAAGCTTCCAGCTGTAATGTAATTGAAAAAAAATTATGATTATTTATATCACTGTAAACACAGAGCATGTTTATAAGGTTCTGTCTTTGGAGGGAAATAAAAATAACGAAACATTTAACATATGAAGTCTTGCTGACCCTCCAGTGTGTCACGTTGTGATTCAGAAAAATAATCCCAATAGTGAGATATTGGTCAATATCGGTTAACAGTTTTGAAAAGGTGATTTTATTTGTGCACCAAAAATGGCCATTTTTGAGCGTCATATCGTCTCGCTTCAAACAATAATAATTTAAAATGCAAATGATTCACATTTATTTATTGAGAATAAAATTGGTGTAAGCTTCTAGAAGCGTATGACCTGTAAAAATTGTTGCTTAAATTTAAGCATCCTGTTTTTTGCTAAAAAGCTTAAAAAGCAAAAATTCTGTAGTGTCCGTAACCATGTCAAATTCATGCTGCAATATCTTAACAATTTTTCATTTAATAATAATACTCTTTTTCAGAATTATGTCCTGTCATGTGAAATCTTAATTGGCCAAGTTTGAAAATGTAAAAGTTTGAAAAGTTAAATGAAAATTAAAATCATTGAAAGATTTTAATTTTAAAAAGATGCTGCATAAAAGGTGTGTTTAGCAAATGTGTTTCTTTTTATCTGATAATTATATAAATTTGTATGCATATTTAAAAAAAAAAAAAAAAAAAGCATGGCTTGTGAGATAAGAAGTATTAATAATTATGAAAAATGGTGTTTTATGATCCTATCTGGAAATTCATTTTTTCACCTATTAATATATACATATATGTATGTTGCACATATACTTGCACTTTACAACATGAACAATACCAGAGCTGCTGTTTCATTCCATACTTCATCTTTCACTCATACCGCTGCTGTCATACCTACATGACATGGCTTTACTCTTTTATAATTTTATATATTTTTGATATATTTCCAGTATACAAAAACACTTTGCACATTCTGTGTAATTTATATATTTAATATATTTCTATTTTAATTATATTTTATTGTAACTTTTGTAAATCTGTAAATTTGTAGATTTTGACATTGTATCCCATTTTTTTACATTTTACATTACATGTTTTTATTGGAAATTAAATCTTTAGTTTAATTGTATTTTTCTAGTGCAATTTTCTTTTTTAGGTCACGTCGTATAAGCATTTCACTGCATATCATACTTTGTATGGTTGTGGATGTGACAAATAAAAACAAAATTAAATTTTTAATTCAAATGCCATAACCCAAGGTTTCCCAGCAAGACATTAGTCAGAGCATCATCAGACCACACCATGTTCTTCCATTGCTCCATGGTGACGTTCTAATGGTCAGCATGGGCGCTCTGCAGCTACGCGGCCTCATACACAAGTGATGCACTGTGTGTTCTGACACCTTTCTATGTAACTTTCTTCAGTTTGTGCTGGAGTAGCTCTTTTATGGGATCTGAACAAATGGGGCCGGCTTTTGCTCTCCACACG
>JAQMYJ010000021.1:5461329-5487438 GCA_030014305.1 Clarias laeviceps
TAACTTTCTTCAGTTTGTGCTGGAGTAGCTCTTTTATGGGATCTGAACAAATGGGGCCGGCTTTTGCTCTCCACACGCATCAGTGAGCCTTGAGTGTCCGTCACCTTTTTGCTGATCCACCAGTTGCACTTCTTTGAATCACTTTTGCCAAGTATTAACACCTGCATACCAGGAATGTTTTATATATATATATATATATATATATATATATATATGTGTGTGATCTCAAGTGATATCAAGATATAATCACTGTTGATCACGTCACCTGTCAGTGGTTTTACTGTTATGTATGATATGTATTTGTTTGCCTTTACACATGTAGGCAAACACATGGTAATGTGAATTTTTACACATTTAAATTTTTACACACATAAAAGGAATTAGTATTGTAGTGTATACATTTATATTTATAGATAAATGTTGATTTAAAAAAGCATTGACTCTTATTGGTGAGCTGACAAATGATCTGATCCACTGAAAATGCTTAAAAACTAACATCCAATGGAAATTAAAGTTATTTTTTAAAATAAGAAAGTAGTGTACAATTATATGAAACAATTTCAGCCATAGGTAGCCAGAGAGAAGTAATCACAGACCCCCTATCACAAACCTTTGTATCAGATCTATGTATATTTTGGACCTGAACCTGTTTAGAACAAACAGTCTTAGAGAAAACGTTCACAAATGTAAGATTGGAGTCTTTCCAGGCTTACAAAATCAACACACGAGGAAAAAAGTTTGTCTCAATGTGACCGAGTACCAAGTAAGTGTTCAAGCCACATTTGACAGGTAAATAATTTTCTATCATAATAAACTATCTACTGGAGATTTACACACCCATGAATACAGAGTAGAGTCACCTAATCGATTTAAAGCTTTAACCGTTTTCCAATATTAAATGCAAAAAAAAGCTTGCATATCAATTCTCCCTCAGAGGCATACACATTTATATTTATATCAGATAAAAAGAAACATATTTGTTGAATAAATTTTTTTGCCTTTTTATGTAGTGTCTGTAACTTTTTTATTTTATTTTAAATTTTCAATGATCTTAATTGTCATTCAGATGAAACTTTTCCAATTTAGATTTCACATGAAAAAAATATTAACCTGAAAATATTCTAAAAAGCAAAAATTGTTGAGATATTGCAACATGAATTTGCCATGGTTACGTACACTACAAATTTCTTCGCTTTTTAAGTTTGTTGTTGGTGGTCTTTCGGCTGCTCCCGACAAGGGGTCGCCACAGCGGAATTTCCAATCCGCACTACAACTTGGCACAGGTTTTACGCTGGATGCCCTTCCTGACGCAACCCTCCCATTTTATCCGGGCTTGGGACCGGCACTGCATAGCAAAAAAACAGAATGCCTTAATTTAAGCAACAATTTTTACAGGTTATATGCTTCTGGAAGCTTACACCAATTTTAGTTTTAATATTCATAAAGAAATATGAATAATTTTCATTTTGAATTATTATTGCTTGAAGCGAGACAGTAGAAAGCTGAAAAATTGCCTTTTTTTGGTGTAGATATAAAATCATTTTTCCAAGAAGTTAACTTGAAATTTTTAGGTCACTTCCATGTTGCATGAACTTCATAAGTAGCTTCTTTGGCACACAAATATTTATTATTATGTATAACATAAAAAAAAAAAATTAAGAAAGTAAAAAAAAGTGTTTTGGCTGATAAATAACGGGCTTAAAGTTTTCAGCAAATTAAGAAACATAAAAATTTTAACTGGCATTTTACTGTAAACAGTAAAAATCCTTGCTAATGAAAACAGAATGTTAAGAAAGATTTTTTTAAGTGGGTGAATAACTCAGGTGTACTTCCAAAGAGACAACATTAGTCAGTATCACAATATTACATAAAATAAAAGGAAAAAATATGAAAGAAGGTCTTTGGATTGGATGATTTGGATGATTATACTTAAATATTTAAAATATTCCAAACTTTTTTACTTGATAAAATATACGTATTTATGTCAGACCAGACAAGTTGAAAGCATTAATGCAAAGTATTTCAAAGTAAAGTGTAGTTCTTTTGAGCTGAGACAGTCCTGTAGATTTTACACATTTTATAAACGCTTATTAATTGAACAGACATCCTGTGATTTGATGCGAAGGAAACTATACCTGTGATTACTTTACAAGCACATATGTGTATAATGGCACCAAAATCAAGGAATCAGCAGTAGGAGGGTGCAGATCCTGATGAAAAGACAAGCTTGGACAGAATATAGTCTATAGGGAGCGCCCATCGAGGGCGACACTTGAGGCACTAATCCCCTCCACCCCTGCCCCCCGCCGCCCAGTTTCACTCTTATTAACGTTTTTGAGAGTCAGAATGAAATCTGACCTGCTCAAGCCAAGCGACGTGTTCGAGCTGCACACACACTCTGCACCCCTGCTTGCTTCTCTTTTTAGCCTGACCCTGCACTTGCTTATTCAGTTAGTTGAAGTACAATCAAGCCTTTTCACTTGCAAATCAGCCTGGTGCAGGCACGGAGCAGACGAGCAGAGCTCATTTAGTAAAAGAAAAACCTCAGTGTAGAGAGAGAAAACAGCCTATTAAAAAAGACATATGTAGCTAAATTCCAAGGTCCCATGGGATATGCAAAAAGGAGCAGACCTCCCGCAAGAATTGCCTCCTTTTTTTTTCTTTTTTTTTTTTTTTCTTATGCAAACCACATAGCTCTGATAAGCCGTGTAGAAAAGGGGAGAGAAAAAAAAAAACATTAGGTATTCCGGCCTGTACGTGAATAGCCCGTGTTCTGTAGGAGGGTGATAAAGTATTCTTCACAGACACCACACTCAATTGACCTGCTATTAATAATACTGGAGGATTAATTAAAATGGCCGCTTGAGGACAACAGCTGAATGTAAACGTCTTTTTAAATGGCCTTGGCTGAAAGGAAGAGCCACTCACATGCCTTACTATCAGCCAGAGAGCAAGCGCTGGTCACGCTACCTTTACGCTACATTAAAAAAATGGCTACCCTGCACCTGATGCTACTTCACTCAGAGTTAAGTAGAGCGTTAAGTGGGAGGATGATAACACATGCGATCTGAATCCTATGAGTCAGGTATTCTCACTCAACTCAACTCAACTCAACTCAACGGAACTGAACTGAAAGTCTCTCTCGATCCTGAAAGCAGTTAATCATCACTTGCTAATCATCACTTCATTGTAGGTCAGAATTTCTCCATTATGAGCTCTGACAGCTTAAAACGTCAATTACAACCTTTTTTTTTTTCCTGTCCCTGCCCACGACATCTACAGTATAATTTGAGATGTAATCATTAAAATACCTCTGAAATCATAATGTGTGAATCCATTTGCACTCTTCTCCTCATCCACGAGTCATGCTTTGTAGATTATTGAAAAATTCTCAACGCATTGTCATTCACCCTTTTAAACCTCGTTCTCGATCACAACCACCCCTAGGAAGAAATCGGAATGTTCCAGAGGAAAAAAAAAAAAAAAGGACACACATACTGTTTGTTCAACAGGAAGCTACATCATCCGAATTTCCTGAAGATCTCAGGAAGTGCTGTCATTTTTGTTGTTGTTGTTTTAGTTAATTTCTAATGACGTTGACTGAAAATGCCACTTTGAACATTTTAACCATGTTACCCAAATTATAGACTCAAAGAATCCGTTATAATTCTTCATAACGGTTAGCCACATTTCATGCATTTGCTGATTCTATGCTAAATAAAAAAGGAGGCATTATGAGGAAAAAGACGAGACCCTGTTGCCTAAGATGGGTTAAACGGTCAAATGCACATTTTACTTTAGTTTTTTTTTAAAGCTGCACCGGATAACGCCACCGCGATCATGGAATCACGCAGATATTGGGATTTCTCCGTAGGTCCGTTGCAGATATTCATCCAATGCTTTTGTTCTCTCTTTCCCTCGCTCAGACCACCCACCATGCCGTCCATCAGCATGCTCTCCAGCTGTGGCCTGACCGTGGCTCGTTTGTGTTACTTTGTTTCCATGTGGCTGAGGTCTTTCTCCTCACTCTCTCTGCTCTACAATGGTGCAAATGCGCTGGCCTTTGTGCTCGGTGCAGGTGTCCGGGGCATGAAAGAAGCCCAGGCTGAGTGTTCCATTCACCCAAACACCCACCTGTGGCAGACGCCAGGCCCATATGACTCACCACGACGGCCTGCATTACAAAGAGCAAAGGCTTCATTACTGATGACCGCGTGGGTGGAATTCGTTCATTAAACTCGCATACGTGCATAATAACGCTCGGACCAGCTGGGGGTATGCATCTGGCTAACCAGACCTCGCGATAATGAAAGTACAGTAGCATGTGAGAGAGTGTGTGTGCAATATTATATATATGTAATGCATCATATATATGATCACACACAAACTTTTTTTCTGATTAATCAAAAGTATAGGGTATGGAGTGTAGGGTATAAAGTGGGACGTGTCCCAATCCAAACAACACTCTTCAGCAGTCTAAACAGCCCTTGAACAGATAAAAGAGTTGTTTTAAAAACTAAAAAAGGCCAAGTCACGTGATCTGGGTGTGCTGTTTCTAGGCGACGCGACCGGTTTGAAGGCAGAGCCTCACCACAGTCTAAATACAAAGCTACTTGCTTTTTTTGAACATCACACACCAGTCAGCTGCTTGCACCTGTCTCAGACTGCTTTCATGACTTGGCACTGTTTGCAGATTGTCAGGAATATGACTGATGCATCATTTTCCTATCGCAATCAGTGGTTAAGGTGTGAGACTATTGATCAGAAGGTCCTTAGTTCACACCCCAGCACCACCAAGTTGCCACTGTTGTGCCCTTAAGCTCATGCGTGTAATGAGATAAATGTCACTCTGTATAAAGGTGATCGCCAATGCCGTAAATGTGTGGCAGAAGATTTAAATGACCGACTTTCATAATTTCTTTAATTCAGTCATTTAGTTTTGTGTGACATTGATGATTTTGACCTTTTAAGATTCTAGACCTGTAGATAAGTAGTTCACCCAACAGTCATAATAACTTGTGTGGATCTTTCAACATTTCTTGAGTTTACTGGAATGATGTTTTATTATAATTGTTATTACAGTTGAACATCTAAGCAAATGACTTCTATTTGGTTCACTTCTTTGAAATGAGAAACAATATGTACATCATTCTAATGTAAAGTGTAAATCTCATAAACTTCTGAATCTACACGATTTTAAGGTTAGTTATAATGTCTTCTTTGTAATATCCAACATTTAAGCACCTTCTTTCTTTCTTTTTAAATAATTGAGACTGTTATTAATGAGGCCAGAGACTTTGACCTTGAGAATTTATTATTATTATTATTATTATATTAAAAAATTAACGTTCTCATTGTGGTTCTTCTATGTCCCATGTATATATTGGAACAAAATGTTGTTTAGGCTCATGATGTGGCAAATAACATTACAGTACCTAAACTAGACATGAAAACAGAAGTGTGTTATGCGGAAAACTAATGCAAATATAGTCAGTAAATAATTGTGTAGTGTAGCAGAAATAAAGACAGAAGCCAAAGGTATCTCATGAGTATTACAGTGTCTAATGCACTTTATAATTTATTTGCGTTAGTACATAGATTCATTGTTTTGTCTCGCTTTAGTTTGCTAAATAAGTTTAGAAATGTCAGCACAAATATAATGATTGTAGTGCACTTTATAATTTATTTGCGTTAGTACATAGATTCATTGTTTTGTCTCGCTTTAGTTTGCTAAATAAGTTTAGAAATGTCAGCACAAATTTAATGATTGTAGTGGAAAGCCTGTTTGTTTGTTTGTTTTGTTTCTTTGTTTTACAACTATGTTCTAACTGTTTCACCTAATTCAAGAATATTGATATTTTTTTATATAAATTCTTTTTAAGTTGCCTGTAAACGCTGAGGCAAGTGACTTTCACCTTCTGAGATTTAAACTAACAATTCTTAAAACAATTTTGAAAATTAGCCCAGAATTTTAGCACATTGTGATCGAATTGATCGAATCATGCCCTTTTTGAATTCTTCAGAACTTTTTGATTTATTAAAATGTTCAAAATGCAGTTTTTTGTTTGTTTGTATGTTTGTTTTGTTTGTTTGCACACTTTTACTGTCTCACGAAGACCAATTACTTTAACTTTTAAGATAATAGCGTAAAAAAAAAAGCTAATCTTTTTAGCTTGTATTAAGTTAAGTACTATATAGACACTCTTTATTTCAATGTAAGGTGCACATTAAAGAGACATGAAATTACTTTGCTGTTCTGAGTGTTCAGATGCCTAAAACTATGAGTTTCATCAATGACATTAGACCTTAGTGGTAGTGTTTTTTCTCACTTTAACCAGACACGGTTTTGTTAAGCACCAGTGTCCTTGATTATCGTAAGCATGGTTTACATGCCATTTACCTGATGCAATCACCCGTGTTGAGTTTACTTTCCAAAGGGATTTTTGAGCTTGAGGTTTCTAATTATCGGGGCTGCTATACTGGGACTGGAGTTCTCTCACTGGGGGACCTGAGGCGTAAAAACCCAGCGTGTTTGTGATCTCGACTGGTCTCAGCAGAGCAGCCCATGAGGGAGACCAGTTAAAGACCGTCGTTAATGAAACGAGCTTTACTTTCCTGCACTCTTTAAACGTCCTTCTCTGAGATATTTATATGTTTCTCTAAACTTGGTTTTCTTTCAGAAAGAGAGAAGTGTGTTTATGTGCAACCCATCCCCCTCATCAATCCCTTCCCTTCCCTTCCCTTCCCCCGCCAGCCATGCTGTTTTTCCTCGCTAATTGCGGTCTGCTGGAGTCACCTCAGAGTTAGGCTCAAAGGGGACCGTGAACGTTTTGCACTGGGGCTGTTAAACACGTTGTTCAAAGCAACAGTTAGCCTCGCAATTTGACATTATTCAGGATTATAAAGTGCTCTGTAATTATGCTGGATCAAATGAAATTTGTTTTAACAATTAACACTGATGGGGAATTTGTCTCTGTGCGGCGCTTCCAGGATGGGCAGGGTCTGTGCTTTCATTTATTTTAATTTTATCTTTTGACATGAATATGGATTTAATTTTTTTTTCTTTTTGTCTTTTTTTTTTTAGCTTAGCTTGTAAATCAATCTTGATTCGGTTGTTCGCTCGGTTCCCGGCCTTCCTGCATCAACCTGAATTAGCTTGCCTGCTCTGTCTCACTGAACAATTAGTTGTATTAAGAGTGAAAGCTTTAATCAATGCCTGGCCTGGCCCCTCGCTGCGCCCTGTGGCTGATTGGTGCTCCGGCAGCCTACACACACACTCACACTCACACACACATATACACGCATGTATACACATATACACACTGGCACTTAAAGTGGATCAGTAAAACAGGCCTGTGCAGCATCACAGTAGGAAACCTAGACAGAGGGAAGTGCACAGCTGTAAAGGCATAATGTGCAACCAACAGGCTCTTGCTAGCCCCCCTGAGTGTGTGTGTGTGTGTGTGTGTGTGTGTGTGTGTGTGTCTACGTGTGTGTGTGTGTACGAGAGTGTGTATATGAAAGGCTTTGTGTTTCCTCTGGGCTTAAATGTCACTCACAACACAGTCTGTGCCATAGAAAGCACACACACTCACACACACACACACACACACACACACACACACAAGTCTGTGACATCGCCGGTCCTCGGAAAAGAAGTCAAATGTGCTAAAAAGCCACCAGCTGGAACTAATTTAATAAGCCACAGGCAGATATGTTATAGCATAAACGTTTAATAGGCATTTAAATTACAGTTATTGCTTAATTGTATAATTTGTATACAATTATACGGCAGTAAGCCGCAAAAGCAGTGACCTTGGGTTGATTTAGCTTTGACGAGATCTTCATTCCAGCCTAAATAACTAAAAAAAATGAAACCAATGTGGATAAATAAAGCCCCTGCAGTTTAGACCTGAGGCCGATCTATCATTCCGGCAGCCAGTTAAAATATGACATAAGATTTTACAAAAACAATGCAATACGACTAAAACGCCTGAAACGAATGAATCCATTATTTATGGTTGGATTCCAGTCGGAAGAAATTAGACACGCCTCCAGCTGGGGACATTCATAACGCAACACCTGGCTTAACGTTGCAGTCGTGTTGCAAAGCTGTTGGAAGGATATTAGAACCTTATTAGTGTAAAGTTCAACCTGTGATTATAAATCGTGTCTGCTCTCGTTCGTTTGACGCGTCACGCAAAGTGACAAAATGGTGGCAACAGCATGACAAGCACTGGGACAACAACAACAACATCATGCTACCCTGACATCCCACATAAATATTCACAGATACAGTACTGGAGCTGAGTGTATATCTATATGTAGGTGTTGATTCATTTTTTCTGTTACAGTAGCTTTGCTTGAAAGCTAATCAAAGATTATTATTTAAAAAATTATAGCATTGTTAAATCGTGTGCAGATGCAGGTGCTGGTAACAATAACTCCCATCATGTTTCATTCCTTAAATATGGCATAGTAGAACAGTATATACTTTGGTCGTCTCAGCGCTCCAGGGTTCCTGGTTCAAATCCTCAGCTCAGGTTACTGTCTACTCCTCCCTAAAGCATATGACTTTATATTGGCTTTGTGTGCAAATGGACTTATCACTAATGCTCTATGATTTTCTGCTTCCTATTCCTTCAGATTGGCATCAAATCAGGTTTTAAGTCACATTTTTTGTGATTTGCGTTTATCAGATTCCTGGTTCAATAAGCTCTGTTTTGAGAGAGAGTTTAGTACTGCATCATGTCCGGTTCCTGAGATACAATATGGCCAGTGTGAGTTTGTTTATGAGGAGGGAATTGGGAAATTGAGAGGAATTGAGATGACCTATTTTTAGTATATTTAAATGAGAACCTCAGCCTCATTTTAACACCAGGATTTACAAAGAAAAAAAATGCATGTTTTTTTCTATCACAACTTGAGTAAAGAATTTGTATAGTGTTTATTACAGTGCTTTAAATCGATGCTTATGATTAGAACTTCTTTCTCAATTCCTTCGAAGGACTAGAAAGATAATATTTTTTTGGTTAATTTCACCTACTATGCTCTATTTGCTATAGTGCAAAATGATTAACATTAAAAGTTCTATTTTGTTTGTTGTCCCTGAATTTCAGCCTTTAAAAGTTCTACATTAAGCACTATAAAAGATTGTTTTATTGCCAGAAGGGATTTTACCCTCTTTATTAGGCTTATAATAAAGGCTTACCATATTTATTTAATGGACTCTTTAGTAATCTTTGAAGAAACTTCTCATAAGATTAAGTTAAAAGGTAATATGATTACTGCAGGGGTGGTGTAGTGGTTAGCACTGTCGCCTTGCACCTCCAGGGTCCAGGTTTGATTCCCAGCCAGGCTCGGTTCCCGTCTCTGTGTCCATGGAGTTTGCATGTTCTCCTTGTGCTTGGTGGGTTTCCTCCGGGTACTCCGGTTTCCTCCAAACTGGAGGAAGATTTAGCAGGTTAGGCTAATTGCCGTTCCCAAATTGCCTGTACAGTTGTGTGTGTGTGTGCCCTGCAGTGGATTGGCACCCTCTCCAGGGTGTACCCTGCCTCGTGCCCTAAGCCTCCTGGGATAGACTCCAAGCGCCCATGACCCTGAATACAGGATAAAGCAGTATACAAGGTGAGTGATGATTATTGAAAGTGAAAGATTTTACACCAAAACTTTACTTAAAAGTATACATATTCATAAGTGTCAACACTTTATGGCTGTCTAGGTCTCAATGTATAGTAATCCGAGCAGGGAAGATAAACCTATGCTTATTAGGATCTAAATCTCAGGTTTAGAGCTCAGACAGAAATTTACATCTATCAAACATGGCTCTGTGCCCTCGAGCCTCCTCCACCAGCAGCTGGTCTGAATGCAGCTCTTAGCCATTATGAGAAAATTAGCAGGAAGTGTGTGCAGGCGAGCAGACCGCTTAGGTTACGCTCTTCCTCCGCCAGCTCCCTCTCACTGGGTATCTGGTCTCACTTTAGAGCCAAAATGAACGGAACTGCTCGGCTATAATTGCCTTCTCTCCTGCAGTTTATTATCGATCGAACAAGCCGGAGCGCAGCCGACACCGTTAAACGCGTTCCGTTTGGCTTTTACAGGCCTGACAATTTAATGGGATACACGATATCTTGGCAACACCGGGCAGCAATTAAATTATTCATCTTTAAGTTATCGATCCGCCATGATCCCTGTTCATCAAACTCATGGCCTGCTCGGCCTCTTTGATCCTGCCCCTGAGGAGGCCAAAACCTGCAGCATGGAAACCTTTTAGTTCAGGCGAAGGGGCTGCATAGTACATGAAGACTGGAATACAGTCTGTCATCATCTCATACATCTGAATCTGAAATGTCAGCATGTTTAGGGAAAATTTAAACTTCTGCTAATTAGATAAAGCCAATTTGCTAGGCATTAGTAAAAACTGAGTAGATCAGTGCCAAGCCGCTTCAGCATTTCTCCTTGCATTTATTGATGAGAGTCTGTCCAGGTAAAAGTCAACATACACTACAGAGATTTATTTATATATATATATATATATATATATATATATATATATTTAAAACTACATCTTCATGATTTTATTGAACCACCTTCAAATCCTGGAATATCCCTGTGCCATCAGAGAAGGAAAAACTCCATACATGTGATAACCTGGACATTCAGTACATTCAGGTCGTCACTTGACTTTAAAATGTGACCATTTTACTGCCACATAACGTTGCTGAGTCTCGACCTGAGCAACTGAAGCAACACCGGATCATAACACCAGAGGCTTGTACAGTGGACACTATGCATGATGGGTGCATCGCTTCAAGCGCTTCCCCTGGACTCATCAGACCACATGACTTTTTTGCATTGACTTTTTTTTCTGTTGCGTCTCACTAACAGGTGGTTTTCTTATAGACAAACAGCTGTTTACTTCCAGTCCTGTGAGTTCTCATCACATTGTGTGTGTGTGTGTGTTTGTGTGTGTGTGTGTGTGTGTATGGAAATGCTCTTACTTCAACTATTAAGCATAGCTACAGTTTGGCTTTTACACTTCACCAAGTGTTTAATTGATCTCTGTTCATGATTATCTTTTTTCTGATCACATTTCTTACATAATGTTGACAGTTGACAGCACTATCCTTCCAGGTTTTGCTTATTAACACAGTGTTAAAATGTATTATGCTACCGTGTTGTCGCTCCTGTTTGCACATTTGCATGTGCACTTTATGATGTCTTTTTCTCTATAGGACTTAGATAATTTCTGTTGATTTATAATATTAATCTGTTTCGTCTCAGCTAGTCAGCTAATTAGGTTCTTAGTAAGCTAGTTAGTTTTTTGTTAATTTATGTTGTAATTTAAAAAATGTTGTAAATGTCAACCTTGGTCCTGGAGGAACATGGTTTCGTTTCATCGAGTACTGATCTGTATGTGGTTGAAATGACAATAAAAGCCTACTTGACTTGACTTGACTTTAATGATGTGTTGAAGGGTGCTTAAACCAATTCCAGTTATTTCAAATCTCTTTTGGTGTTTTCTTTGCTTGATGCAGGCCAATCATTTGAACCTTCTGATAATTTGGGCCTCCTTTTTTTTTGTCCAAACTGTATAAAATTATCTTAATATTCATAATCAGCCCCCTCCCCCCTCCTTCATATTTGCAATTTATACTTAAGTGAAAAAGAGACTGCATTCGTACAAAGCCCAGAAATTCATGTTGCTACCATCTCAACTCAACTCTCAACTCATCTTTATTTGTATAGCACTTTAACAACAAGAATGCCCCAAAGTGCTTCACATAAATAATAAAATAACATAGTAATCTAATAAAATAAAATAAAAAATAAATAAAAACAAGATAATAATAATAAAAATAAAAAAATAAAAAATAAATATAAAATAATAAAAGAGGAACATAATTAAAATCACATCACACGCATATCTAAGCAAAACAATATGTAATTTTGTAATACCATGACTTTACATATTTTGGTTTTTTTTTTAAATCATGATTCTTTCATATGTTACTATATCTATCTGTCTAAGGCTCGATATATCTTACTTCACCAGAAAATCCTTCTAGTTTGCATTTTTGTTATTCCTTTTTATATAAAAAATGCAATTACTATAATAAAACATTATTATTAACTACTTGAGTGAAAAAAAACTGAATTATTGAAATATTTACATGAGGTTTAGAATTTATTTTTATTTTTTTTATTTTAAATTTTATTTTATTTTTTCCTTTAATGCACTTGAGCTGGAATAGATGCCACAAGTGGGAGCAAGTGTTTGTGTAGAAAGTAATTATCTATTTTTAATGTCGTCTGAATACTCGTTTCATTAGAAAAGATTAGACATGAGGAAAACTTGTACAGGGCAAAAAGTCACCTGGAAATAGTGCAGAACTTTGAAAATTAAAATATTGAAAATATAGCACATTTTACTTTCTTTGTTTTAAATATTTGCTTTCAGTGTGGTGTCAGACTTTCATACCTCTACTATATATAAACCCTGGGAAAAACCACAGAGGCAATAATGTCAGCATTATGAGTGTGGGCTACAGTTCCTCAACCTCAGCTACATCACTCATGCCACACCCCGAGGGGCCCGAGCTTCCCTGGTGGCACAAAGGGGAACCAAAACCTAGCTGGTTTTAATGTTGAAGTTTTTAATGTTATGGTTGATCGGTTCATTTGTATTTGTAAATAAATCCATTTAGAACACGTTATCATTTCATTTTAAATAATGTATTCATATTTGGATACATAAATACTGTACTCAATATGCACTGCACATTTTATTAGTTTTACCTGTTAGAACATAACTTATTCAATATTTCTTCTCATGCTAGCTTTAGGAGAAAAAAATTCCATCTACCTCGCCAGACTAAGCATTAACATTAAATGATGTTAGGTTTTGCAATGTAGATCATTATGGTTATAGCCAGTTTTTACAATATTGTGTACTTATTTTACAAATTTGTGTACGTGCACAAATATTTATTACGTTGTAAAATGCATACTAATGAAAGAAAAAGCAATGCTAACGCTTAAAAAAGGCCCATCATGCAGCCTGTGCTTGTGTACAGGATACAACCACCATGATGCTTCATCTTAACTCCTCTAATTATCATCCAATCAAGTGAATATTCAATTAATCACTGCTCATTCATGTATTTACCTCCTCGTAGTCATTTGTTCCCAGAATATGAGGGTTGGCGTACTTTCACCCATGACGATGGAGGCAGTTGATATCGACTTCCCGCATGATGTGACACATTTCTTTGTGAATCATCGGCTCATCGCCCTCAAACTCATTCAAGTTAATCGGTAGTTTCAGCTTTTCATGCGTGACTCATTTCTTCAAAGTGTTAAAGTTTGGTAATCTAACTTACTGTAGATACGGCATCTTCACAGTAAAAGTTTCGTTTTCCCTGCAAAGCTTTTAGCATTCAAAATCATTTGCCACAGTTCCAATGAAAAAAGGGGAAGAAAACTTTCAGTCTTACAAAAATCTATAACGCACCAGAGATGTTTAGAGTTTATTGGGCTTGATGACACATTTTGTTAGTATATTAGTTTATGAAGGAAAGGTACAAATAAATCATTTGAAACGAACCTTCTGCTTGTGACAGGGGAAATACAAGAAAAAAGTTTGTTATGAGAGTACCTTTATGTGTGCATAAAACATGATTTGCTGTTTTAGGAAAATAATCAGCTCTAACAACTGTGTACTCTTATTTAGCACAATCAGAAGTCCCAGTTTGACTTGAATGCCTTCCAAGAATTAAAAAGAGTATTTAAAAAAATAATAATAATGATTTCAATCATTAAGTAAATAATAATAATAATAATAATAATAGTAATAATAATAATAAAGTGTTAAGACATTAAAAAGATTAGTAACGTTTGGAAAGAAGTAGCATAAAAGTGACTCTGCTTAGTGTACTGCATATAGCAGGTCGTTGGTAGTATGTTGTAACGTGGCAACAAGGCTAGGGTGAAACTGAGTATGCTGCACGTAAATCAAATTTAAATACATTTCAAACAGAAATGAGGTGTATAAATCACACGGAGGGATATAGGCCAAATATTTCAGATGGTCCTGCTTCTCATCAGAAGGAAACAAAAAAAAAGTGCAGGACAGTTAGATGCAATAGACACAAGAGACTTGTCGTATGTGAGCATGAATTTGTAGTTAATTGAAGTATTTTAATTTTTTTAAAAATACAACTTTAAAAAAGCAGAACAAATGTTATGGTGGCTTAGTGGTTAGGTGTTGCCCTGCAGCTCCAAGGTCTGGGTTCGATTCCTGCCTCAGGGTCTGTGAGCGTGGAGTTTGCATGTTCTCCCTGTGCTTGGTGGGTTTCCTCTGGGAACTCCGGTTTCTTTACACAGTCCAAAGACATGCAGGTTAGGCTAATTGGCTTAAACGGAATGCGCATGTGAATGTTGACTGGAGGTCCTATCATGGTCACAAAAAATGGGAATAAATAAATACTGTGGTCACCATTGACCTCCACGGTCCCTAGTTGGACTACAGAGGTTTCTAGATGGATGGATGGAAATTTCATGGCTGTAGCACAACGATTTTAATATATCAGGAACACATCCTGTATAATGTGTTTTTTTTCTTGTCCTTGTAGTACCCTTCGGATTTTCAGTTTGTTTGGGGATGGAATATTTTCCCATAGTCCCTAACTTTCTTGTCTAGACATACAACCATGTATTAAGTGAATGATTGAGCCAGAAGAATGTGTTCAGTAAAAATTTATGAGAGAACATGGAAGCAATAAGACGACTATGTAGAAGAAACAAATAGTCCTTGTTTTGTGCGAAATAACAAAACTTTTGCAAATCTTTTTTTGACTAAAAGTTGTTTTTGGACTTTTATCTGCTCCTGTCAGCGGGTCACCCCCCATCATGACCACACAATCTGCACAAAACTTGGCACAGGTTTTATGCCCTTCCTGATGCAACTCTCCAATTTCATCGGGGCTTGGGATGGGCACTGCATCCAGTGGCATCCACTGAACCACCAATGCCCATATGCACAACACTGAATGCCAACTATAAATGAAATACTTCTAAAGTATTGCCATAATCATACCGTGCCATAAAAAAAGTATTTACCCCATTGTTGATTTTTTGTTTTGTTTGTCCAATACTAAATGATAGTATTGGAGCGGTCTAATCAAAGCCCAGACTTCGATCCAATTAAGATTGGGGCTTGGGACAGGCACTGCATCCAGTGGCTGGGAACTGAATCGAGGGCCTCCTGCAAGAAATGAGAAACCTACCACTGAGCCAATAATGTCTGTATATGCATTGCTAAATGCCAAGTATAAATCAAAAACTTTCAAAGTACTGTATTGCCATAATCGTGTTTAAGTCAAGTTAAGTCTGCTTTTATTGTCATTTCAACAATTTACAGTTTAGTACACAGTGAAACAAAACAAAGTTCCTCCTGGACCAAGGTGCTACATACATACAATAAAAATGTAACAACATAAATTAACAAAACTAACTAGCTTTTTTGCATAAGGAAAGACAAAATTTCGCAATAAGAAATCGCCTGCCAAACAGAATAAATTTGTATGTCGAGGTGCCACTAAATGTCTTATTTCTTTAGTGCAGAAGCGCCTGATCTGCCTGACGAATGGTCCATTATACCCCTATCTCACCTACGCGGTTTCGCGCGGTGGCCGTAAGTACGGTTTATCATGATTCACCGCGAGTTTTGGCGCTGTGATTACGTTTCCATCAATCCTCGCAGAAGTCTTACAGAACTTTGCGGAACGTCAGCGGACCGTCGGCGGGCAATCGCGGCGACTTACGGTGCCTAACCCGCATCTCACCGCAAGGCAAACCACATCTCACCTAAGCGGAGTCAGCGTGGTTTCGCTCTGTGTTTGCAGGTATACGGTTCATCGATTTACTGCGAGTTTTGGTGTAGTGATCTTTCCACGCAAAAACACACCTCGTCTCACTGCGAGTAAAACTGCATAGGTGTGATATGGGTGCAAAGAATACAACGGCTAATTAAAGTTTTGCGTTTTCTCGCGAAACAAAACAATGACTGTTTTTTCCCTACAGTTATTTTTGCCTTCCCTGAGATTAGCGTGTTTTTCTGGGAGTGCAGTAATTTTGACACGGTCCCTAACTCCATGGTCCTTTTAAAGTTCCCGCTACGGCGTGTATGTGTGTATGAGAGAGAGTGTGAGTGTGTGGTGATGGGCTGAGTCTCTGTGTGTGTGTTTGAGCGTCTGAGGGAAGAAAGGAGCTGGGCTCAGATTAGCTGCGGCACTGTGGAGAGAGAGAGAGAGAGAGAGTTCACTCATCGCGTCTCGCGCTCCGGATATCAAAAAACTAAATAAATAAATAAAATTCGAAACATAATATCTATTTGTAATTATTTGTTTGCACCTCATGCGTGGGTTAATAATCCACGGACGTGTGTGTGCGAGGGATTTTTTTTTTTTCCACATAGAGAAAAGATGTGACTTTGAGCTCAGGCGTTTTGCGTGTGAGTGTGCGCGCGTGTATGTGCGCGCGCGCGAGTGAGCGAGCGAGCGAGAGAGAGAGAGAGAGAGAGAGGCGGGCCGTGCACGCGCCACATCTCGTTCGCTAATGGAAGTTATTGTTGTTACGACTTGTTTTGTAACTATGAGGTGCGCGAGACGCGGCTTTCTCTCCCGGGCTTCCTGAGTTATATATATATTTTTTTCCATTGTTATTTATTTTATATATATATTTTTTACATTTCTATAATTCTATATATTATTTTTTTTGTCTTTGTGTGTGTGGTGGATTTTAAGCACGAAATACCCAATCGCACGAGGAAGTAAGAGCCGAAAAGGGGGCAGAAGGAAACACACACACACACACACACAGAGAGAGAGAGAGAGAAAGAGAGAGGCAGAACAACTGCACCACCGGGGGATTTAAACCGCCTTGTTGTTGTTCCTGCAAAAAAGGAGGAGAAAAAAAACCCCGAGGAGACACACGGAGAGAAAAGAAACAACAAGGAGAAATTCATGTAGCGGTTCTATCTTTAGCGACATTTCTTTCTTTTTTGGGGGGTATTGGATCGCAGGATGAGCAAGGACAGACCGAAGAGGAACATCATCCACAAGAGAAGAGATGTAAGTGCGGCTCGGCTCAGCGCGCGGCTTCGGCTTGAAGTTCAAAGGCTATTTTGGTTCTCTTTAAAGAAACTTGTTTGTTTACGCGCAGGTCGATACATTGTTTCATTAAAGGCATGACGGAACTGGTTCGCTCCTTTCGTGCTGCAGAAGCTTCGACTTTTAGCTTAGATCCGACCCAAGCTTTGTGTGTGTGTGTGTGTGTGTGTATATATATATATATATATATATATGTATATGTGCGTGTTTGCTTTTTTTCTGTCCCTTTAATGCACCATCGCGCAGTGTGAATTTTATGTATTTTTTGGACCACTTTGTGTTGGAACCCTACTGTTCAGTTCAGACCCGATTGTTCTCAGCTCGGCTTTGTTCACTCCAGAGAGAGAGAGAGCACGAGCAGCCATACCGGGGCTCTGCGTGTGTGTGTTATGTTGTGTTTTTTGTTTATTCCGGGTTGTGTTTCCCTAAATCGTGCACAATCTCGTCTCATGTACAAAAGCAGTAGGCATGTTTAGAAAGCAGACCTGTGTGTGTGTGTGTGTGTGTGTGTGTGAGAGAGAGAGAGAGACCGTGTGTGTGTGTGTTGTATCGGCAACCCCGTGATGCGTGGCACCAGGCTTTATAATGCACTATGTCTAAGCAAACGCGTGCTTATTTTGCAGCTTTAAATATGGCTCATGTGTAGTGTGTGTGTGTGTGTTTAAAGTTCCTCGTATGAACGTTGCACTTCCCGGTGTCTTTCTCATGCTCGTGTGAACTCCCAAGTGGGAAGAGGAAAAGGGTGCCCCAAAGGTTCTGTGCACGGATAAAGGTTCTAGCTGTGTCTTGAACCTGACCTCAAGTGTGTGTGTTTCCTCCCTGGAACAAAACCAAACCAAACCTTAAAAAGGATTACGCTTTGTTTTTCAACTGATTTAGGAATATATGTGTGTATATATAAGTCTACAAAGACTTTCCACCCAGGTCCCTGGAGAATCTTTCATGGTGGCACTTCCATCGGTGGCAATTCTGATTCTGAGGAAGAAACCATTTCAATATCTTCCATGGAGCATATTTTGAACCGTGCTTGGTTTTGGTGTGAGGTGAAGTATCAGTTTCAGGAGTCAGTGTTTGCAGAGATTGCACGTATCATGTTTGTTCCTGTTGACATCACATTTCATTTCATAACTGTAACTTGTCTGGGTCCCCTCGTTAAGGATCGCCGAGCAGCTCAGGTGGGTTTTTTTTTTTCCTGAGGGGAATCGTTTGATAAAACCGCAATCACGGTGGAAGAGTTCTGTCACGTGTTTGATTTTGGGTTACTCCGTATCATCAGGAGCGAGTTCTTTGACTTAAACTTTCGTCCAGATCAGGTCGCTCACCTCACCGTTCAAACTGGCAACAGGACCGTTAGCCGAACGTGGCACGCTCACCTTGCTCACACACACCTGTAGTTTCTCCGGTGTTTCAGGACATCATATTTAGCTGCGAATTTTGTTCCACATCATGATCCGGTCCTCATAGACAGACACACACTTCATAGAGTGAACTCATCTCCGCCAGGTAACTGAGACCCCCGCTTGGCTCAGGTGCGTCAAAAACATTGAACTCGACCCAAATCTGGCTCGAATCGCCCCAGGCCTGGATGGAGAACATCTGTTTCGAAGCAACAAGATGGTGACCCTGCAGCTTGAGTAAGGGGGAGGGGGGTAGTTAGGAGGCGACTGCAGGGAGGGAGAGAGAGAAGACGAAGGTGTGAAACGTCCCAGCGTCACATTTTCACACCATCGAAATGGCCACAGCTTGTGATATTATCTCATTGTTGTATTTGTTGTTGTTTTTTGTTGTTCCTTATACACTTGCGCTGATCATAAATAGGCCACCGGCACGACCAGGATTTATTTTGCATTTCCACAGAAGCATCGTTCGTTTTAAATTAGAGACGGGAACCCCACACACACAAAAAAATAACGAACAGGTTGTTTTTGCGTTTTCTTGAATTTATTCTCGCAATCAGGTGATCTGGAATAAACTCCATTAAATTAACAAAGTTTTAAGTTCAAACTTGCCGCATGTTGATCAAAATGATGACCTCGGATGAGAACTTGATTTTATGTTCGCCCAAATTTGGTCAGGTTTAATTATCTGCACTTTTATAATTCTTTTTTTTCACATCATGATCGGATCATATTGCACAAAATTGCTAAAATGAGCACTCGGACCACGAAACTAAAATATGCTTACTGTGGAATCTTATTGTGTGTTTTACTTGCACAACCATGAGCCAGTCTTTTATTTCACGAGGAGCGTTCAAGCCAAACAGGGACTTTCTGTCGAACGAAGCGAAAAAAAAGACCAATTGACATTTATAGAAGACTTCAAGCACAGTACGGTGATGAGACTTTTAGCCGCTACTTAAAGAAGAGATGCATCTGTCTGTGGGAACTGTACTGTACACATTACTTCAAACACCGTTTGCACGTTACAGGAACTTGACTGGGAGTTACAGTCCTGACCTGACTTTAAGCCCCTTTTTTTTTACATACTTGGACCATTAAAGGAGTTTCTGGGAGGCCAGAGTTTCAGATGTAAAGCATGAAGCATCAAAAGTCCTGGTATGACTTGAACGCCTCTTGTACATTGTACATTAGAATGCTGGTGGAAATGGTACGATGGTGATGACGAATTCGAACACATTTGGAGTTAAATAACAAGCTGAAAAATTAATTAGTTCAGTTTAGTCACAGATGCACAGATGTGAGATTTGAAACGCGGCTTTGTCCTAAAACCCAAATCTGCCCCCTGCACAGGCAGCCTTGTCACATTAGGGATATTTTTTGAAGTGTTTGTGATGTGCAATGTTGCTACTGTCAGCGTGTAGGAAACGTCTGAGGCAGATGGAGGTGTGTGAGATCTGCTGAGGCTGCAGGACGAGGAAGTGGATAGGGAGGAGGAGGAAGAAGAAGAAGATGAGGAGGAGGAGGTGTCCCACGGGCCCCCGCGCTCGCCACACAACTCCTCGCCCTCCTAATTTAACCTCGCCTTAATTAGCGTACGACAATTATACATGCTCGGCTTCACCGTATCCCGCGGAACACGGGTGCGAGGGTGTCGTCCCTCCTCCAGCGGCGACGAGCGGCGCGGGCGTTATTAAAATTCATGTGTGGGGAAAAGCAGGCGAGAGGGGAGACTGATAATAGATGATAATAAAAGCAAACGCAATTAGGCGGCCTGGATTGATGGACACGAGCGCTAAAAGGGAGAAGTGCAGGGAAGTGCTGCGCTTCTGCTTCTTCCTTCAGCTCTCTGCCGTAATGGCTGCCACACACACACACACACACACACACACACACACGCACACACACACATACACGCGCACGCATGGTGTCCTGAGAGAGACGCAGAAGAAGGAGAGAGAGACACCGAGGAGTGACGGAGAGAGGAACTGTCTCTTCGTTAATGAGTTTGTGTGTGTGTGTTGTTTTTCTGTCCTCAAAGCGAGCATTCTCTCTCTCTTTCTTTTTTTTTGTCTCTCTGCTTGTCTCGCACTCTTCCTTCCACTTTTTCTTTGTCTGTCTGTTAGTCCCTCTATCTCGGTCTCTTTCTGTCTGTCTTTTGCATGTCTGTTATTTCTCTTCTTTCTTTCTTTCTCTCTCACCTTTTTCCTGTTTGTGTTTAATTTTTTTTCTTTCTCTTGACTTGTCTGCCCCTCCGTACCACTGTCTGTCTGTCTGTCTCTCTCTCTCTCTCTCTCTCTCGTTTTTTTTTTGCTTTTTTTTTTTTTTTTAATGGTTTCTTTAATGCTTCTTTCTCTGGGTTTATCAAGCTCTTTCCGTCTTGTCTACCTGTATGTCCCTCACTTTTTTTTTTTTTTTTTGTGTCCGTCTGCCCCTTTCTCTTTCATTTGCTCGATCTCTCTCTCTCTCTTTTTTTTCTTTTCTTCTCTGGTTGTCTCTCTCTCTGTCACTCATGTTTCTTTTTGTCCTCAGTTTATGGCTCAGTCTTTCTGTCTGTCTCTCTCTGCTTCTGTCTTTCTCCATCTATCTGTTTCTCTGTCTTTCTCTCTCCGCTTTGTGTGTGTGTGTGTGTGTGTGTGTTGTAGTGGGATGAGCACAGCTGCTCTGAGTCCCTTTGCAAATGTAAAGGAGCTGTCAGCGTGCGTTTCATCACTCACACACACACACACACACACACACACACACACACAAGGACGGAGGTTGGGGGGTGGAGGGGGTGCAAAATTCAGTGCACACAAAAAGTAGAAACTAAAGTGGAGTGCGAGGCCGTGGCCCCGGTGGCCCCTCCGCCGTGACCCCTGCTTCCCTCCTCCCTCCTCACCTTCAGCTTTACAATAGAGCGAAGCAGCCTGACTGGAAAGCTGCAGGCAAGTGTGTGGGTGTGTGTGTGTGGGTGTGTGTGTGTGGGTGTGTACGTGGTCGCTCTATGCTCTCCATCGAACCCTCCTCTTTAACTAAGGTGTGACGTGACCGAATTCACACAGCTGTATAACCAGTAAGGATTATAAGCGATCAGGACTCTGGAGTAACTTTAGAGTGACTGTGTGAGATGACTGTATATTATTTGTAAACACACATCACTAACCCGCGGTACTTTCCTCAGCATAGTGCGTATAAAGTATGTCTCTTTCTAATACTCGAGAGGACGTGACTCTTTGCCGCTTCAGGGAAAACCTCTTGTACCAGTTGTTTTGTTCTTCATCATCATCATTTTCACCCAACGAACAAACAAATATATGAATAAGCATCTGCTGGTATAGTGAGTAGTTTATTCATACTAGGGTTTGACTGATTTGACTGATACTAGGGTTTTTTAAAAATTTTTATTCAGGGCTGATATTGAGGAACGAAAGACACCAATAACTGATATTTTCAGCATTTCAAACCAATACGCATTTGAAGTCTTGGTGTTAAAATACAGAATAACTCAAACCCCTCTAGAATAACTCAAACTTTGTTAAAGTGTTTAATTGTTGTATTAAATTCATTATTAAGATTCAATTATTTGTCACATGGAGATTTTGCACATTTTTCCAGTTAGGAAGCTGGGGTCAGACCGCAGGGTCAGCCAGGATACAGCGCCCCCTTGAGCAGTTCTGATTATGGCCTTTGCTCAAGAGCTCAACAGTGATGACATGACCGTGATGGGGCTCGAGCCCCGACCTTCCGATGACCACTCCAAAAAAAATAATAAATGAAAGGAGCTCTTATGTATTTTCATGAATAAATAAAAGAAATAGTTTTCTGAGGGTTTTAAAACAAAAATAATGATAAGAAAATGTGTAAAAATTTAAACTTGACTAATAGAAATTGTCCTCAGCTATGGGTTGCAATACAGCAGAACCTTAACTACTGAAAAGTGAGAAGGCTCCTGCCCCGCCACGTTCACGCAGAACAAGGATTTACAGATAATTGTAAAAAATAAATGAATGAATAAATATTGTTCTTGAGAATCGGCTTGGCTGATGATCGGTCCTATCCTAATTCATACACGATTTTTACAAGATTAGACACTAAAGTGTGTAGTGTGATTTGAGACGTGGCCCGGTTGTTCCCTCATTCAGTTTTTTTTTTTTTTTTTTTTTTTTACCCCCCCCTCCACCATATCCTATTTTAATGTTTGTTGCTTGTGCTGTGTGTCCACACGGCATCTCATGTGCACAAGCCACCATGCTAGAGATTCCCTCGGTCAGTGTGTGACACACACACACACACTCGCACGCATATGCTGGTGTAACATGAGGGCTTTCTTTCTGCTCTGTTAACATAAAACCTGCTGCACCACTTCGAGATCCTCCTTCTTCACCTCCTCTCTTATCTTTTTTTCTGGTCAGTTTTTCTGTTTTGTTTAGTTTTTAATCATATATATATTTCTTAATAGAATCAAGCTGCTGATCACAGTGACTGCGTATTAACACCGCTGCGCACCCAGACTCCTTTATCTGAGGTACCAGTCGCAGGGATTCGAGAAACATTTCCTGTCATGGAAAACGTAAAGTTCCGCCTCGCCTCGAACTGTCGTTCTCCACGTCCGTCACGTCAGAGGCGCGTCCTTCATCGATCCGCCTGTTTGACTAAATCTGACAATATTAAAAAGAAAAAAAAATTACAGTATGCATTACTGTATAAAAAAAAAATGCTGGAGATCAAACCAGTTTAGTGCGCCGGTGATGTCACTGATTTGCCTGAACGTCTCCTTTTAGAAAAATAAATAAGTGCAGAAATCAGGCATATGGAGCGGATTTGAGTTTAATGAGGATGTTGATTACACTGTAATCATCCTAGAGTGTGCGCGCGCACGTCTGTGTGTGTGTGTGTGTGTGTGTGTGTGTGTGTGTGTGTGTGTGTGTGTGTGTGTTTCCACTGAGAGTGCTCGATTGAGCCGGGACCGGGCCATGTGGCTCTTATTGTTTGAGTTGAGGAAAAGAGGGCATGGGAGGAGAGCCATTTTGTGTATGAAAATGTTAAGGTGTGTGTGTGTGTGTGTGAGTGAGAACTCTGGAAAATGTGTGTTTGTGTGTGTTTACATATTTTTTAATCTGTTTAAGAATGGCTCGGGTGTAGAACATAAGATGATAAGATGAATCAGGACTGTTCGATCTGGTTGTGTGTGTGTGTGTGTGTGTGTGTGTGTGTGTGTGTGTGTATGTGTATGTGTGTTTGTGTGGTGTTTGCTGTCTCAGCTGAGAATTCATCCTCAGAGACGTCAGGGCTGGATTATTTACATTTTATGTACAGCGATGATCTGTTGGGCTACTCTTTGGACGCACTGTGTGTGTGTGTGTGTGTGTGTGTGTGTGTGGCTGATTGTCTGCATTCGTTGCTGACTTGTTTTGCTTCCCCGTGCCAAAGGAAACGTTGGACACGTTCCCTGTTCCTCACTCAGCGTTTGTTCGCATGTGAACTCTTCCCCACTGATCATTTGTTCCATGTTTTGTTGTTTTGCTGTATTTTTTTTTCTCTCTCTTTTTCTTTTTCTTCCACTAGACTGTAGAAATCTTTCACAAAGGCCATAATTTAAAATCCTAGACACGTGCCTATAATTGTTTATACAACACGTTACGTTATTGCGTACACATTTTTTTGTTGGGAAAGACAGTTGAAGACTTTCGCAACATCGAGGATGACGTTTAACAGTGAAATATATCGACTATGAGAACAAGAAGCTCGAAGAGAAAGTGATGGAGATCATGTTTCCAGCTGACGTATGCGATTGTGTATGTCGCTGTATAATAATAATAATAATAATAATAATAATAATCAGAGCTTCAGGTTTCTGGACGCGGTGTGAAACACGAACTGTGAACAGCCGAGGTGTTGTTCTTTAATGAAGAAATCGTTAACATGGTCACTGTGGTATAAGAGGAATAATTAAATACCCAGTTTGGGACATGACGGACAGTTCGGGGTAATAAGAGTAACTTTTTGCACCGGACTGCATAACATAATATTAATCATTTCATAACGATGGCAGACAAAAGTGTAGGACTAATCCAGGTTATAAGCGTCATCCCAGTCTGAAAACACTTATCCACACACACACACACACACGCGCACACACACATCTTTAAAGCGGCTGTTAAGCAACCCATTCATATTAGTAAAAAAGTAAAGTACACATCATTTAAGCCACTTAAAGACCAGGTTGCCATAGTAACCAAAAATTCTTTAAAGAAATATTGGCCTAGGCTCTAGGTTGCTATAGAAACCATTATACTTCCAGGACAACGTTTTTGATGTTCTTCGTTCTATTGCTGGTTCTTCATTGATGAGTGTGCTTTAAGGGCCTGGAGATGGCCCGTGTTCAGCTTCATTCCTTGATATAGTACATGTTCCCCCCCTAATGGTACATGGTTCTACCATGATGTATACTTTGGTACAATTGATCTAGATTATGGTACATGGCTCTATCATGAACTGTAGTATGGAACTATGGAACTGTTACCAGGATATCGTCAAAAATATGTTAAACATGTTTATGTATTACATATATATCCAAAGCCTGTACTTTACCATATAATAGTACCATATTAGATACCTACTGACCTTTGGTAGCCACTGTGTTGCTCAATAAGTATCATAGTATTCACCAAAGTACAGTGGTACACACCATAATACTACTGTGGTACTCATTAAAGTGTCCTATACAGTGTCCCATACAGTCCTCTGGTCCCTACCATGGTAATATCTGAAGTATGTACAGTAGTTTACCCGAGTACATACCATAGTGAAATTTCTTATGGATGTGCGTGTCAGCAGCTTGTGTTGGTTTAATCATAGTCCTGAATGTTCTGCGAGGAAGATTCATGCTGCTAACTGTTTAATATTTATACGGTTATCCAAAGGTTAAAGAAATACCACAAAACTAACCACTCTGTGGTAGTGGTGGGAAGTTTGGATCATTTTAGTGACTCGGTTCTTTGAATGTCGTTCATTAAAATGAAGGAATCTTTTTTTTTTTTTTTTTTGAGTCATTTAGTTCAATTCATTCTTTTGATAAGAAATAAAATAAAATGTTACATTTTCAATAAACAGAGCCCCCAACATGACTACATACACAAATTTTGGCTATAGTTCCAGTAATGAAAATATTACAATGCAGCTAAGAACATGTGATGAGCAGCTCACCTCTTCTATCTTCTGGTCCGAGTCGTTTGTTCTTATGTCACGTGACTCTCATAGACTCTATGCAGTGCTTTACACAGGAAACAGAATTGAACGGTTCGTTCCATGAGTCTTTTAGACTGAATTGCTTGTTCTTTTGAATCTACTGCACTGCAAAGCGTCTATGGGAGTCATGTGACAAAAGAACGAACGACTCAGACTAGTACCTCATTTCCACGACACTGGTGCTGGTGCCAGGCGACTGGGAACCACCGAGAACCGGCCCGCTTTTACACTAGGCAGGAGCTCAGCGGGAGCTGCATGATAATACGTCACAGGCCACGCCCACTAAACAGAAACGAACATGGCCGAAGTCA
>JAQMYJ010000021.1:5492169-5504669 GCA_030014305.1 Clarias laeviceps
GTGTGTGTGTGTGTGTGTGTGTGTGTGTGTGTGTGTGTGTGTGTGTGTGTGTGTGTGTGTGTGTGTGTACACAGTGAAAACTGGCCAAAAGCTTCAGGACTGTCGGTCAATATTTTCCTCAGATTTGTTAGCGAAATGCACTGAGGAGGGGGAAAATAACCGCTCATGAGTCAGGCTAAATACTTAACTAGTTATGACCTAATATTTTAGATTTACACACCTATATAAAAGCATAAATAGAGTAGAGATGAGCCAAAATCTTTAGGAGTATAAGTTAAATTCATGATGTAAAAAAATTAAAAACCTGCAGTTGCAGTTAGCGTTTAATGCTAGCTGAGCCTCCAAGGGGTCAGCCATTTTTGGGAAATATGCTACACTCTGCCAACATAAGTTACTGGAACCTGGAGTTACATATTTTCAGACGCCTGATTTGTTCAACGGAGTATTTTAAAACAAAACTTTTCTGCCTTTTTTCTTGCTCTTTTATCCTGAACCACATACACTCGTCTCTTTTCCTCAGTGTCATTATCGTGATCTGACAGACTCGAGCAGCACTGTACTATTAGTTATTTCAGGTGTGTGGTGACATCCCCCCCCCCCCCCCCATCACTTGGCACCTTTTGAAGGAGACGGTTGAATTTTACCTAATGTGCTGTTTTTATTGGAGCCAGTTCGCAGCCATTCACGTCTTACCGCTGTTGCCTTTCAAGGCCTCGGCATAACGAGTACCACTCAAGGTCTTCAGCTTCAGCTTGGCCTTCCTCGCGCTTTCAGTGGCGCAGGAAGTTATTTCAATTTAGAGTCAAGTCATTTTCCTGAAACCAATTTGAGCCTCATTTTTTAAAAATCCTTATGCAAATATGGCAATGAAACAAGGCCGTTAATGTCAACCTGAGCTTGTTTTACTGACTCTCCGCTCTCCTGGATATGACGGATGGGTTAGTGCAGCCTGGAGCCTTTTAAGGCTTTTCAGGGCTTTTAGGGCTTTTCGCAGTTTGACTTTGAGTGTCTCCCTGCTGCACATTTTGTGGCCTCGTCACATTTGACAGTGCGACTCTGCGCTAACTGCCTGCAGCCCCGCTAAATCGTAGGTCGTGAAAAGGAACATAAAGGGTTATTCTACCCGTCTCGGGTTTTTTTTCTCTCTCTTTGTGTCTTGGATGTCTCAGTGTTTGTGTGTTAACCTGACGAAGGCCGTGTGCGTGTATGTGCATGTGAGCAGATGTGAGGGGTTTAACAGTCAGTTCAGCCATGCATGGCCGTGTAGACACATCCTGTAACACGAGAGCCCCGACACTTCAGTCAGGATAATTGATTATCGCTGAGAACCCTGTTTAATACGACGCCGACTGCACCTGTCTAGTTGTGTGGAAACTACCGGACTTACCAACACACACTTTACACCCGAAGGAAAATGTAACGCAACCTGGAGAGTACCTAGGTCTATTTGAGGCGTATTCAACTAAAATTTGTGAAGGTTATGAGCAACTAGCATAACTAGAGTGGAAGTGATTAGGATCATCTGGCTGCAAAATCAGTTTGAAATGTCTGTTGAATGGCCCCTATTATAAAATGTAACTTTTTAGTCATGTTTCGACAATTTTTAGGGGAAAAAAAATGTCTTGTTTTTTGTGCCTTTCCTCTCATGTTTGTGTTGGCCAGGGCATAAAACAAGGCAGTTGGGTTTGCCCCCCCCCCCCCTATTGTGACCTCATACAAGGGAAACCCTCCCCCAGATGGTTGCTCAACCTTGCTGCTCTCTGGGGGGCGTGGCTTAGAAGCAGCTCTTGTATAGACGATGAAACAGTGTGTTCGGAGAAGGAGTAAGACACCGCAAAGTTGAGGAATTGAAAAAAAAAAAAGCTTTATCTGAGCTGGAGAATGAACAGATATTTTAGTGGGAGCTGTGAGACCTGTGTTGAGTTGTTATAGAAATAGTAAAATATGGGACCTTTACGTTTCACCATGGCGCTTCATGTGAATGAAGTTGAGGTAAAGGATAACAACATCGTTTTATTTTTGGTTGTCTTTTAACATTATTATTTTTTAAAAATATGTTATAAAATAATATCCGTCAAAGTTTATGAAAACGTGCGGCCTTTCAAATAGGAAACATGAACTTGTTTATTTTATATATGTGTATATATATATATATATATATATATATATACATATACATATACATATTTTTTTTTTTAAGTGTCTGAGGTCAGGGTTATGCAATTCTCTTAACGGATGAATAAAAGATCTCCGAACACATGCTGAGGGAATCACTGATTCTATCACTGCTTCAGAGCAGCTGTGAAAAACTCCATTCAGCCTTCCACTGTTTCGATGAGATCCGCATGGTCATCATGGACGTTTCCCTGAACATGACGGATAACGTTCTTCTTGTCTCGTGTCTCTCCGAAACGGGAAACGGTGGTGTGCAGTAAACGGCTGGTCTGTCGATTAGGGAGAACAATGCGATGGCACTAAAAGATGCGACCTGCTTTTGATTTATATGCATGTATATATATGTACACACAGACTCTGGCCCCCATGCACAGCGTGTTTATGATGGCGTGCCACAGAACGTAAGATGGCTAACTGTTAACACCTCTCGCTGCTGAAGAGGGGCCTCTCTTTGTTGCTTCAAATGTGCGTGGAGGGAGGAGGGAGAGCCTGGAGCAGTGCGAAACGTACAGATTCGCGTCCATCGCTGAGCATGTGGTGCGTTTTTTTGGTTGCTGTGCATCTTTTCTCAATTTATAGAATTGAAACAGAAGTCTCAGTTGAGTCCATATATTAAGATATAGAGACTGTGGGAGGGTGGGTGTATTCTTGCACTGTCTGGGCCTCTCAGTGTGTTTCCTTCCTGCAAGAGATGGTGTGACCTCGAACCACCGCTGTCCTGCCAGACGTGAGGCCCAGGCCTGTGCCTGCTTAAACACAAGCCTCTAGCTGAGACTGTACTCTGTTTTCAGTTTGACACTTTGTAAGTAAAGGAAGACGCACGAGACAGAAAGAGCGATCGTTTATCCAGCAGGGAAGTGTGTGAAGCCTAACAGCGGTGCAAGGACGGATATAGCAGAGTGTGCGAAAGAGACTGAAAAGCTTGCTGATCCTGTTGTCTGGTGGCAAAAGGGAGAGTGGGTGGTGCCATGGGGCAGGCTGGGCCATTCTCTCCCCACCTGCCCCTTGTCTAAAGCCTCTGATTGGCTACCAAAGGAATGGAAAAAAAAAAAAAAAGAAACCAGTGTGTTTTTGTTGGGTGAGCAGCTTGTTCATGCCTGGTGCTCTCGTCTGCTTTTTCCTGCATAGTCATAAAAGCTTGAAAGCCTTTCGTTTCAAAACGGTGCCATAGCACAGCTAGGTCTGGAAATCAGAACTAAATGGAATGGTAGAATTTCTGAAACGGTGGTGTGATCTTTTTTTTTTTTTTTGGCCTGTCTGCTACTCCTTCACATCAGGTTTTAATATAAATATTCTGCTTTTTTTTTTATTTTGGCTCTGATCATCTGAATCTAGACAAGTTTGTGGATGAGTCTGACAAATCTCTTTGGTCTTCATCCATGAGCATTGAGGATTTGTGTGTGTTTTTTTTTTTTTTTTTCCATAAGCCGCAGTTATAAATTTCATCCATAATGTGAATCCTAGATCCAAAATAATTGGATTGGAACAAATGATTTAACATCCGAACTGATCTGGGGTTTGCAAGATAAAATACACTGAATGGGCTGCTATTTATTTATTTTTCTTTCCATATCAAGTTTTATTTGCAAGGTGGCTTTTATACAACATATTTCTCCAATAGTAAATGTCTGTCCAAGTGTAAATGTTTGATAGCCGTTAAGACATAAAGATGTGATAAGCCATCATGTGCTCCTGTGGTTGTCAGGAATTTAAAAGATTTGAAAATGTGAATCTTCTGGTCACTGGTGCAGAACCGCATCTGCCGCAACCTGTAATGCAAAAACACAACGCGCTCATGCTTAACATGACTGCCGTTAGTTCACTCATTGCTAAAACAGATTTGTTATGGTTCGCGTAGATATTGAATCATTTCTCGTTTTATTAGTCAGTACTTTCTCAGACGTAAGACCGTTCCAGCTTGCCCCAGCTTCTTCACCTCGTAACCCACATCGAAAGACGCGGCTCTTCCACCCGACGCACGCCGTGTCACCTGTGTTTTGAACTCGCTCGAGAAAACGAACCTGAAGATGTGCTCTGAGAATTCTCAGCACTGCTGCCCCTGTTTTTTCCCCTCCCTCTGTTTTTTCTTTTCTGTTTACTGTCACTGCTTCCTCCAAGTGTGAGCGGTGAGTCACTTTCTTGTTCTGGCCACAAGCTTTTCATCTGTTTTCTCTGCTTAAGTCTGGAGTTCTAGACGCGCCGGTAAGGCCTTTAAAAAAAAAATCTGCTAACTGCTTTCATTAGGCCGTGGAAGCTTAAGAGAAAAAACATCTGTCGCTGTTGTGTTTTCTGTCCATCATAACTGGCAAGTTGTCGTTGCCGTGCTGCCTGGCGCAAACCTGACCCATGCCATGTTTTGCTTTTCTTTTTTTCCTTGGAGTGACCCGGTGTTGAATTAAGCACACTCCATTGCAACATGGGCTTTAATTGAGTTCCTCAGCTGACAGAAAGCCAAAAAGTGCAGAAGAATTCGATTTGATGCTCATCATTGCATCATTGTTTAAAATTTTTTTTTGTGCCTTGTTGTTGAACTGGGGAGTTACATAACGGCACTCTCTACGTTTCAGTGCATCTGGGGGAAATGGGGTTTCCCTCTGTACAGCCCATCATCATCTCTGACTTTTGACAGGAATGTCAGATGTCTCAGACTAACCCATCTGAGAGCTGTTTCATTTTGACTAAGTGGGGACTCGTCGTAAATACCAGCAGGTCAAGTAATGGGTGAAGAATTAAAGGAAACCAGAGCTCTGTGTTATGATTCGCGTTCTCTCCGTAGCACAAGAGCATCACGGCCCTTTTTTTCCCCCCTTAGACTATGAGTGTGTTATTAGATGCCATTATGCATGCAAGACTTCGAGAGCAGCGCTTCAGTGGAAATCGGGTGTCTTTTTAGTTTTTTTTTAACGTCACGTAAAATTCCACAGCGTTAATGGTGTCTGTTGGCAGTAATGGGATGAGACAAAGATAAAGTGTGGGTGGTGCTCGACTGTGTTTGCACAATTTAACCAAGCTTCACATGGAACTTTTTTTTTCTTCTTGCCTTTCAGATGGTTTTGAGTGACTCGACTCGAGCGTGTAGTTACACTTGTTTTTGCGTGGAAGTGAGTGGGAGTCGGCTTGTCGATGTAACCCCGATTGCAGAAGCTAATCAGCACGACTTCCTGCTTACAGTCAGACTTCACAGAGACCGCCAACAGTGGAATATCCTCCTGGCTCTCCAGTCTACGCAAAACAGTTTCCAGCCAAACTGGAAGCATTTGACATATTTCAGAAGGAGCTCTTGAAATAGAAATGGTTATTTTTGGGCTTGCTTGATCTTTTTGATCTTTTTTTGCCTCTGTACTGGAATCTACTGCAGTTGGATTGAGCATGCTTCTGGGGTTTGTTGAAGGCCCATGTTTGCTTTTATAATTAATTTTGTTTTAAAAAAAGAAAAGCCGATTTGTTGTGGTGTTCTGCCAAAGGCCAAGCCAGCGGTGATGTTATCAGCCTCCATCCTGTCCAGGGACTCTGCAGGATGTTGATCGTCTTCCCCAAGTCTCTTTTTCCCACAATCCCCCAGTTCTGCGTTTAGTTCCCTCCTACTTGGTGGGTCCAGAGGTTCAGTCAGCTGTGACTTTACCACCCCTCCCACAGGCTGTTTTTTGTCTCCTTGTCCCTGCATAATGGGAGGGATTGAGCTTGGCTCTCGGGTCACGTGTGTGTAACTGGCTCGGACAATGGCTACACTGTAGCTCTCCTTCCCAGCAGAGGCGCCTATAGTTCCTCCTGCCGGATTGGAGCAGAGATTTGGGGTGGGAAGGCCGGTTGATCCGTATCCAGTTTCTCCCCTGGCACTCAATGGCACTCTGTGTGTGGTGAGAAAGCCTGGCCGTCTGGATCTTTTGCTCGAGTTTCGTCTCGCAGAGATGCCGATGGGACCCATCTTTCTTCCTCTGTTCTAACTGTCTTCGCTTCAGGTTTACAATGTGTTGCAGTGATGCTTTGTGAACTCTTGGCAGGCACTCTGAGATGTTTGTGGTGTGTGTGTGTTGTTTAGTTTTGTTTAGTTTTTTGTCCTGTATCAAATCCCTGATCTTTACCACACTTGAGCTGGCTCGTATGCAAAGTCTGCTGCAATTTTTGGAGACGGTCAATCCAAGGAAAAGGGAGCCAGGCCTGAGCTGATTATAAATACTCTGTTTGAGAGATGTGTTTGGAGACGCACCATGTGATACAACTTGACGTCCTAAATTCCAGGATCAACGGATGCTCTCTAAAGAACGGATGTTTGGAAAAGGCTTCCGCTGGGCACAGACAGTAGTGTTTAACCTGTCTCTGATCCCACTGACACCCCTCCCCCCACCTGCCCAAGCAGGAAGGACATTTCCCCCTCCATCGATCTCTATCCCCCTACTTTTCTCTGGGCTTGTTTTATCCACCTACTAAATCTATCAAGGTTGGATCGAGGGGGGAAGGATGGTAGGCTTGCGGGTGCACTATCGGCACAAGGTCAACTAATGGATAAAAAGGGCAATAGCTGGGTTATAAAGAGCTGCAGAATATATGACCATAAGCACTGATGATGATGACATAAGCTCGAGTCATACACGTCACCCTTTGCAAAGAGCACATGCCTCTGAGAGCACATGAGGGCATCTACACAGGTTGATTTGTGGTACTGTGTTTTGGAGGTTTGTCTGTATGCTACCAGATGTGTAGACTGTTTTCTCAGGCAGAGACCATCATCAGTCAATCATGGGCACATGAGAAGGATCTGTTTTTATCATTTGAAGGTGGTACTTTTGCTATTGCTTATGGCACTGCTCTGGGAAACTAACTCAGGATCTGGAATTCCTGGTATGAACGTTGCTCGGATAACCCTCCCATGACCTGATGACTATTATAAAAAATGTGGTTTTGACTTTCCTGATATACTTGTAATTGTTCCTGCATGATGTCAAGCAAAAGCTACTAAAAACTGCTTTTCCAGCGTTCAGTTCATTCCCCTGCTATGAAATTTGGTAAGATAATTAAACTTGAGCGTCGATAAAATTGCACCCATTATCCAGCTGCGTTGCTCACAGAATCCCAAGCGCTAACCGGGCAGAGTAAACTGACAGTAATGTCTTGTCGAAGAGAAAGACATTGTTCTTCACATCGTGATTGATGTGACACCTTAACGCTTCTGCATTTTCTGACTGATCTGACAGGCTGGCTCTTGCTTTAAATGCGTTTCGAGGTCTCTGGGTCCAACAGCACCCTGTAAACAGATCCGGCATGGCTCTTTGAGATAAGGCTGATTGATGAGTGGAGTAGCAGCTCTCCGGAAGCAGGGCTCTCCTTACACTGGGAGTGTCCCAATCAAGCCAGAGTTGAGCCCAGGGAAGAAAGAAAAGGGAGGAGGGTTTGGAAGGACGGAAAGCGTTTGAGGCGATAAGGAAAAGTGTGATTAAGAGAGGTCAAAGCCGGGTAACGGACTGAGCTCCACCTTCATCTCGCATCTTGAACGAGGGTGCTGGAAGGTTGGACAGGAGCCCAGAGAACAGCTGCGTCCTCGGTACGCTTTGTAAAATGAAAAATATGACTTGTGTTATGTATATTCCAGTGCTGCTGCCATCATCTTTGGATGTTGAACAGAGTTGAGAATACCTTTCTTTTCCAGCTACTGGAGTGTCTGCAGTAATTGGAGGCCTGTCTGGGCTGGTTGTCGCTGATGCTGGTGATCAAAAGTGCTGGGAGAAGAACAGCTCGTCTAACAAAGCTGTAGCGTACTCTTTAGTAAGCCTTGGAGAGAAATCAACCTTGTGCCTGTCAGCTCCGTGTGCAGCGTGTCATCGTGAAGTCTGAAAGAAGAAGTGCGAAAGCTGAGAAACGCTCGCAAGCCGCTGAGTCATGTCGAGCAATTCGGCCTTCCCCAAGTCCCAGTCACTGTACAGATGTGAAACTTTTCAAATGTGAAAACAATGTTTATCTGACTGAAAGCTTGGATAAACACACTCCTTCTCCGCTTCTGTTTTACATCTTTTCCTAAGCGAGTGTATTTGGTGACAGTTTGTCATCTTTGGCCAACGAAAGCTGTGTTTTTCTGTATTTTCTCCAGCTCTGAAGCTAGAATTATGATTATGATTTTAAATTTTTTTTTTTGCCTGTAACCAGCGGTAAGGTTTGAGTGTGTGTTTAGCGAAATGACTAAATGTTTATGTTGAAAGGAGCTGAGGCCTGGGGTGTGTTAAGCATCTTGGGAGACCACGGAAACGATTCGAAATACGCAAGCAAATTATAAGGTTATTCCAGCGCATGTTTTGTAATTTCTTAGACTTTATGTGGTTTTTAAATTGTTCAATGTTATTTGGCAACCTGAAACCTTCCTTCTTTACATCAGCCAATCTGCTTGTCGGCGCCTGCACCGCGTTTCTTTTGGTCACTCGGGGGAGTTTCTCACTTCCCCTTTTTTTTCATGATGTAAAGATGAAGAGCTTGTAATACTCAATTCTCAAGTATTTCTAAAATCACTTTTTTTTTAAAGATATACAGATAGAAGATTAACTCACAGCTGGAGGCTTTGTTAGCTGTTAAACGTATAACATTGTAAACATGGTTTACCGTAGAAACCAAAAATGTAGTTGCAGTTCTTCTGCCAATTTTGAGGGCTGTTCAAGTCAAACCAGGACTTTTGATTGTGTGAATAATAAAACGAAGTTATGAGAGTAAAATCTACTTCTCTGGATAGTCCTCTGCTTCTACTTACTACGTCTGAAACGCTGGCCTTCCAGGAACTCCTTTAATGGCCAAAACATGTGGAAATGCTTTGGAGTCGAGTTCCTGTAATGTACAAGTGGTGCTGGTGAACGATTGTGTGTGTACAGTTCCCACAGACAGATGCGTCTCTTGCGCAAGATGGATCAGGTGTTACACTCGCTGAATGTTCACAGAAATGACTGCAGTGGGCTCCGAGCCACCTTAGCCGGGATCATGATTCACAGACGTACACAATTCCCAGTTTGTATTTTTGACATGATTCACAGACGTACACAAGTCCCCCTTGTATTTAAATTTTTTTTCCCACTCAACCTGGCAAATTCTAAAGAATCAGAATCAGAAAACTTTTAAAGTGATGCGTGAATGAACGACTCGGACACCCAGTCAGTCACGTGCTCGGTTTTTAAGGGCCGGGTGCTTGATTGAGTGGGAAGTGTTTCTAAAAGAGTCAGGAAGGCTGTGTTTAGACTCCCTAAGTGCATTTATCCTACAAATCCAGACAAAGATTAAGGAGCTTTCAGCATGACGAACGTTGTGATGATGGAAAGGTTTCAGATACACGCAGTTCGAGGATGGATCCAGGAATAATTCCTTCGTGTGGAATTATTCGTGTGGTTTATTCCTTTTATACCACAGCAGTGAACAATATTGAAACCACACCACACACATGCTTGTACAGCGAAACACCAAAAAACATAACACGCAGGTTTAATTCCCAGCTCTTCAGCTACCCAGGTCCATACTGCTGAAAAATCTCAGAATGGCGTTTCAATAGTGCGAGTGCAAGCGTGAAGTAAGTAGTTATTATGCACTTCATAGGTATTATAGCAATCCAATTAAACAAGGAGAGCAGATAGGGGTACGGCTAATTTCCCGGCTTCGCCACCCTCGCGTAATCACGCAGGTGAAAGTGCTTCGGGAAAGGAGAGTTTGAGTGCCATTAAAAGCCTTTAAGCCGATGTCTGATGTCTGAGCGCGCTCGGGGTTAAGTTATGGTAGCAGGTTTTTATAGGAACTTGAGTGGCATCGAGTGTGTGTGTGTATGGTTTTGCTGGGTGTGCAAATGGATTCAGTAACCATACATGAGAAAGGAATTCGAAAAATGTTACAAGTTCATGTTATCAGCAAAGTTCTAATGTTAGCTTTCTCTCTCTCGCGCGCGCGCGCACACACACACACCTAATCATAGCCACAACCACACCCCTGCTCTAACTTCAGCCCTTGAGTACTCCTTGATGAGACACAGATCGTTTTAATCCGCAGAGCTGGGAGTGTGTGTGTGTGTGTGTGTGCTAGTGCTAGTGCTAGTGCTGCTGATGCGTCGGGTCGAGTCCTCTCCGAGGACGTCTGTGCCTCCATTAGGCGCTCGCTGGCTTTTAGGGATCGAGCGAGTTAGCGGTCGTCTGCGAGAGCCGAGTGCGTCTCGAGTGTGTGCGTTCAGGGAGCCGTGATGATGATGATGGCAGTTATGGTTGCTCGTTGAAGGTCACGCACTCGCCAAGACACTTGAAGGAAAATGAAGTCACGGGTGAACTGTAGTGAGCGAAGCTGTGTGTGTTCAGGTTAAAGGGGCAGTTTAAGGTTAAATGGTGAATCCTGAATCTCTGTATTTTGTGTGTGTGTGAGAGAGACTCGAATTCTGTTAATTATAAACTCTATGAGAAACTCTGTGATCCGATATGTAATCTCGGGGTGTGTGTGTGTGTGTGTGTGTGGCACCTGTCATCAGCTTTCAAAAGCTTCCTACGCAGGATGTGCTGGAGACCTAACAGGAAACTAATGTAATTAAAGGGCTAAACACATTTAAACCATGGCTTCTTCTCAAGTTTTCTCGAGTTAGCAATAAAACACTCGGGCGTGGTGCTGTTCCGGGAAATCAATCAGTGCCAGGGTGGTGTGACGAGGCCCGAAACAAAGCGAAGATGCCCTTTACATCTTGAAGCTGATAGTCTTCCAGATAATACCTGGGTCTTTAATTTTTTATTAAAGAGTGACGCATCATGCTTTTTTTTTTTATTATTTATTTTTAATTTTTTTTAAATAAATCCTCTTATAGTTCCGTTTCATGTCGAGGGAAGTCAGTGCCATGTGCTTAAACAACAAGAAATTGTCATTCCATCACCAGTCTTTTTCATTTCTTTTCTTCCTGTTTTGAAGTTAAACAAAAAGCACACCTTGTGCACGTTACAGCGAAACCACAAGCCCTCCGTCCTCAGGCCTTTGATGGAAAGCTTGTCTGGTGGAAAGTTTCAGCTTTACCTCTGTCTGATGCAGAGCGCAGCGTTTCCGTGAACGCTCAATTAAAAAGCGCCGTGACACAGAACACTTTTCTTTCACGCGTTTATTTTCATCTGATTGTCACGTACAAGGTACAAGTGTACTGTGTACTTCGTTACGCTTGGAGCTGTGAATCATGGGTAGACTGTTAATTCGATTCGATCTTCCCGCGTCGTGATTTTTTAAAATTAAATTCAATTCTGTAGCATTGAAGTGTGTACTGATTTATCGCAATCAGCTATATTTCTTACAGGTTATAAAATGTTAAAAATAAATAGTGTAGTGTAACTTGCGATGTTGATTGTTGATCATTTTGATTGATGATGTCATGAGTGTCAACAAGTGTACATTTTTTTTCTATTTTTATAATTTTTTTTCAGAACACTAAACTTGATGGTTTATACTGTAAATGATTGCTGTTGTAACCTAAATAATTTTAAGCGTGAATCGATTCCGAATCGAAATCTTGATCGGAATCAAATTGACCAGCGAAAGATTGCATCGTCGATTTGGTTGCACAGCTGTAGTTACTATAGCAACAATAACGTATTAAAACGAGAGCATTAAAACTGTAAAGACCGTGGAAGCTCGAGCTTTATCGGAACTGACCAATCGGATTGAAGAATTGAGCGGCGCTGTGGAGGAAACATGTTTCGGAGAGCATGACGCAAGATATTAGACGCTGATAAATCTCAGGTTAATTGCAATGGCAAAAAAGCAATTTAGCGATTTGATCGTGTGATCACACTTTCATCTGGAGTATAGAAACCCCTCAGGTATTACGTCGCCCAGGTTAGTTTTGCACTATGAAATGTGAAACGTATCAAATCGTTGATGAATTCTCTATATTCATTGATTTAAAGAATTTAAATTAACCCTGTCCAATAATTCTGTCACGTCACAGGGAAATCCTGGTGTCACAATGAGGCTGAGGATTCCCTCTTTCCTACTACATCACAGAATCATCCTTTAAATATTCTAAAAATAGGATTTCGACAGATTTTTTTTCAGCGTGCCTCCTTGTGAAACAAACTCGCACTGGCCATATCTCATGAACCGGACATGATCCAGTAATAAACGTAGTATCAACGTAAAGTTATTGAACAGGAAATTTGAAAAAGCCCTTAAAAAAAAAAATCACCTAAAATGCGACTGCGTACCTGATTTGATACACAGTTGTGCTTCCTCTTGCTACACGCCTTGGTCATGCCTTGTATTTAAAAAAAAAAAAAAAAAAAAGTTTAATGTTGACGTTTATCTGCTCACGTTTATCTGCTCATAAATGAAGGCTACGTGCTCAGAGAGGC
>JAQMYJ010000021.1:5507169-5521747 GCA_030014305.1 Clarias laeviceps
CCAGAACTGTACGCCAATAATGTATATCGTTCTTTTCGGGAGCAGTATGTGCTGGCTTTCTTAAATTTCCACATACTGGACGATTTATGCGTTAATGCATTTATAGCATAGTTAAAATTTACTGTCTGCGCAGGGCTTGAAATGGGCTTATCACCTCACCAAACTAATACAGAGAGGTTATTGTGAGGTTCCTGAGAATTTCTTTAAAAGCTGTGTTGGGGACATTTAAAGTGTGTCGCGCAATAGGACAAGAAACGAGCGTAAACCACTCTGTACACTCTTATAGACTCTGTTGGAGAGAAGACTGTGGGAATTTGCGGCATTAAAAATTTAAACGGCCGTGTGTGTGTGAGAGAGAGATTAATGGTCAAATAGTGTATTCAGAAAGAGGATTGTCGAATATTAAGGCACAGTTTATATACAGTGTATGTGGAGTAAAAATCCCTGTTATATCTGTATATTTACATGTTTATTTCGAATTATACTTTGATCTTATTACTATATTGCTTCTTACGTGTCCTTTACTTCGATCAGTCCTGTTGCTCTTGTATTTCTAAGAATTAGTTTACAGGCATTTTCTCCATGTTATCTCATTTCTTCTTGCTTATCTCATATATCTGCTCCTCTGTGTGTGCGTTCTTCGCTAAACTAAGCTAAACCTTGAAGTCTGCGGGATATTTGCGTTCGGTCGCTGTGGTCAAACAGGTTTGGGTAATGTTGGTTTAACGGGTGGGACGTACTTTTTTTAGGTTGTAAACTATTAAATGACCTTGAAGGCAAATCTTATTTAAATTCCTCCTGTCAATGTGTATGTGAGCAGTGTTCAACCTAGAGGTCAAGACTCCAGGTCTACTGATCTAAATGCTTGCAAGGTTGGATTTAAAAAAAGAAAAGACAGGAAAAGAAAGTGTAAGGCGAGATGTACTGCATGGCTTTCAGGCAAGAATCCTAATCCGAGGATTTGATTAGAAATATCAGTGAATCGATGGTCAAGCGATAGTAACTATATATATCTGACTATATATGACATAGGTCTTTAAAATGAGGACTATACACTGATCTGATCGGCCATAACGTTACGCTTGCCTGTCTAATATTGATTAGGTCCCCCATTTTGCCGCCAAAACAGTGATGTACTGTGTTCTTACAAATTATCTATCACAACCAGCATTAACCTTTTTACCAGTCTGATCTAAACTAAACACTTCTATTGGATCGGACTACACAGTTTTGGAGTCGCTCTGACACCCCTGTCCTTTAGGCATCACAATTTGGCCCTTGTCAAAGTCACTTAGTTTTTTATACTTGCCCATTTTTCCTGCTTCCGACATACCAATTTTAGGAAAAAAGGTTCACTTGCTGCCAATTTATATAACTGGTAGGAATAGTTACTGAGACTTCAAAATAAATGAAAAGATGTTGCTTTGAACAAAGAAAGAGCATCTTGTAAATTTTAAATTGCTAGCTAGCTATCACAGGCACCACAGACAGCTGGCATATACTTCCTATATAGATAATTACTACACCGCGTGCTTGTGTGTAGTGTTGTTGTACACAGTGTGAAGGTGTACCCGAAATGGAAGCAAGACAAACGCATCACAAATAGATAGCAACGTCTTTCTCACGGAATAAATCCGGATTAGTGCTTTAGCACTTCCTGCTAACTAAACTTCTTTGTCTTTGTGTGCTGCCATATTGATTGAAAAAAAAAAATTAAATAATTAAGATTAAACATTTTGTCTCAGCATTTGTTCTTTGTGGTCATTTTTTTTTTTTTTGTTTACTCAGGCTCTACAATCAATATCTTTTTGATTGTAACTGCTCCAAACTGCTGAAATGACCATGATTTAGCATCGAATGCTAACTAAATGTACGCGTGCTGCCGAAAAAAACTAAAATGTCATGTTTTTGTTTATGTGGCTAAGACGCATATTGAACATCTTGTCCTTTTAGATCAAAAACATGCTAAACATTTGTACACTTGCTGCGTTGTGGTTGCCATGTTTTTCTCATTGACGCGCTGCCTGGGTGTTTTAAATGTTCTTGAAAGGGAGGAAAAATTAAAGTGTGTGTGTGTGTGTGTGTGTGTGTGGCCTGTAATGTATATAACTGACACATGGAGTTGTTCCCAGTTTTTTTTTTTTTTTTTTTTTTTTGTAATGCATTAATGGGACTTTGGTATAATTTGCCTCACGGTTCTTTAGTGGCTGAGATATTTCAATAAAAGTATAAAATATGGTTGTGTGAGTTCGATCTTCTCAGGCTGGTCCTGCCGGAGCCGTACAGCTGCTCAAACACACACCGTGGAGTACTTTGAAGCTCTGGCTAGCCTTCAGGGCCACAGTGTGTTTCTCTGGCCTACACACACACACACACACACACACACACACACACACACACACACACTGTACGTAAGTTTGGCCCACCATCTGAGGACACGGTGTATGTTCTGTTCTCCTTGAAGCTGTTGATGTGAGCAGTTGTACGAGGGGCGTTCAAGTCAAACCGGGACTGTGTGGAAAAAATGTCCATTCTCAGTGATGAGGTCCAAAATCATTTAGACTCGTCAAGTCTCAGACGTGTTTCTCTAACAGCCAGCGCGCTGCGGTCTATCCGAGATATGGGAATGACGGAATTCCCACAGTGTCCAGTTCAGCTCCAAATAAAGAGCGGGAATCTTCCCCAGTATTTCCCTCACTTTCCAAATCTTGGCTGTTTCTGACATATGAGTTAGTGGTTGTGTTTATATTTGGCGTGGCCTTTAGTCAGCCTACTTTAAGGGTAATGTGAGTAACATTCCCTAACATGGAGGACGCGGAGGGTGAATCATCTCTGAAGAACCGGAGAACTGCTTCATCCTGTCCTGGTGGAATCTTCATCCTTAAGCAATTAACAAAAAATTATTTTTATGAAATATTTAAAATATATATATATATTTTTTTTTTTAATCCAAAACATGCAAATATTTAACACCCCCCTCTTTGTTTATGCTGAAGACGTTTGGATTCGAGATCTAAAGATGAATATGTGACGGCGGGTCTTTCATTTCCTGATATTTACATTTATATCCAGACGTGTTAAAACATGAAGCCCTTTGTTCAAACCGAGCCACTTTTCAGGCGATCAGTAATGAAGGAGGATGAGACCGACAGGTGCGTCATGATGCCCCATTGTTGTGAGAACAATCGTTGGAGCTCTGAATAGCTTTAAATGCTTTGAGCCCTGAGTTTCTCCTGTAAAGACTGAACTTGCTGTTTAATAATAGTTAAAGTAACATGAAGACCAGAGAGATACAGGAGAAAAGTAGTCCATTAACATGCAGAGAAAAGAGAGAAAATACTCTTCCATGCACAAGCAGTGTGTGTAACCGGTACATCCTGAAAAGAAATACAGCCAACAACCAGATTTTTAATTTTAGGAAGTGTAGTTGCATCAAAAGGTCCAGTACAAAAATTAGTTTTTTGCTTTCTTGTATTATTAATGTAGAGTTGAGGAACAGGACTTTTTTTTGTCTCTTGTTTTTGTTCAATCACATGAGGAATGTTTGTTAAGCCACACAGTAACCATTCAAGCATTAAAAAAACAATCATATTTAAGTCCTGACCCAGTGAGAAACAGGTGCAGATGATGACAGATGATCAGGTGGTGATTATTATACTGCTGATGCCGAAGTCTGAGGGGTTGGAACAGACGAGAGGGGAAATGATGTCGCTGCTGAGGCTGTTACAGAAACAACCAGTTTTTAAACCGTATCTTTAGGCCCGTTGCAGCCTGTCGCAGGAAAAAAGAAATGGAAGGGGGTCAAAACTTTTGCACAGCACCTTATTTTGTCTTATTAAGGTGTAGCACCTGCAAACGTCTTCTACAGTACGATTGTTGTTGTATGTTATGGCATGCAAATGAGACACTCAGGGGACACACACACCCACACACACACACCCACACACACACACACACTCACTCACATGCATGTAGCGTGTGAAAGCATGCAGAAGTGTTTCAGGTCAGCTCTATAATACACGGCGCTTCAGAAACTTTCGGTTTCAGGTGTTAAACTGTAAGACTTCACCGAGTCATGTAGTGAGTGTTGGCTTCATCTGAGAGCTTCATTTCAGAAATCTGTGTGGGTGGGGAGGGGAAGGAGCGATTAGAGAAGAGAAAAAAGACAGAAAGAAAGAAAGCACCTTTGCAGGGTTGAATGTTTTTTGACCTTAAGACCTCGAACTTTAATAGGCAGCAAAAACAAACCAAGCAGAATCTGACAGAGGCTCCGAATCGACCAGTCAGAAAAACTTTTATGTTCAAGAATAAAATGCAATTATTTATTAGATATTAATGCCTTTGGTTATAGTTTGTAATGAATAAATAAATACAGTACTGTGCAGAAAGTCTTGAGCCCCTCATTATTTTACAGTTGCCCTAAAAACCCAGAGCAGTTAAACCGATTCTTGCATTACTGCTGTGTGCTGCAGTATAATAAGTCCTTGACGTTTCCTTCTTTTAGCGAACTCTGGAAATATAATGAACAGAACTTTAGTTAATCATGACTGAGCAAAAACAATGCAAAATTGCATCACATGGGCAACGAAGTAGCAGAGATTCAAGTGTTTTATGGTTGTTTTCGCTTGTTACGGGTTACATTTACACATTATAAAAGTAACAGTAACTTCAGTTCTGCCTGACATCTGAAAACCCAAATGCACAGTTTGATGTCTGAACGTTAACACACACCGTCAGGACTTTCAAATAAGCAGTAGTTTTGTAAAAACTGATCATTGACCAGTGCAAAAACTTACAGCAACAGCCTGCAAAGTGCCTAAAGTTACCATTTAAAATGAGACTGAACTGAGAATAAGAGGCCTGGAGACCTGATCCTCAAGACTACATCACATTAAACACAGTAGAAGGTCTGGAGTTTTGGAAACAAAATGTGAAGAAAAGTGTGTGTGTGTGTGAGAGAGAGATCAAGACTTTTGCAGAGAACTGTATATCTTTGATTTTATTTATATTTTCTATGTAAAATCTGGATTTTGATGTTTACTTTTTTATTGGAGGCAGAAACTTCACTCACAGCATCTAGAACTCATGGGATTGTAGAAGACCAACAAAAAAATCACACGTCACGTCTCAGTGTGACCCAGTAAAAGATGCTCATGGGTTAAAACCACATCTCTTTTAGCTGTTTTTCCTACTAACCAAGAAACACCCTGACATTTATACCACTTCTTACAGTCCTGTATAATCACCGCATGACTCTTTGTTTTTAATGACATTTTCCTATGCTTATGTATTAAAAACATTATTAACACCTTCCCTCGCCGGTGCAATGTGCTATTCTTTGTGGCTCTGCTGACATTCGTGGTATTGCGACGCCTCTGCATAAAAAACTTTTTATTTCTATTAGACCACCAGATCCCCTCAGTCAAGTTTAGTCTGCTCTGTTCCAGATGTAGAGCAGGAAGCTAACTCTGAAAGACGCCCACGTACGAGCTCTGTGAAGCGTGGTTTGGGTAAAGAGGGGATTTCTTTACCGCAGTGTGGTAGGTGTCGTTTTAAAAAAAGCTCCTGAGCTTGTGCTCCTCGTGGCATTTACTATTTTTTTCGATTGCGCTGAAGTTGTAGATTTTGTAACAGTCACCACAATGGGCAAGAGTAAATGTATGTCAAAAGTCAGGAATGTTTTCATGCAAATGCATGTTCGTGCGTATATATTCTCAGAATTTCAGCAGGATACTGGCTTCTGAGAAAGGATATCGCTGGCTGCTGATCACTGTGGTTTGGTTTGCATCTGCATCTTTAGAATAACATTTGACGTGTTTATAGTGTCTACCGTTCACATCGCATAACCGCAAAACTCATACACATGTAAATAAACAAATATCAGCAACAGCGCTCATAGATTTTTTTTCCCCCCTACCATCTTCAAGACACTTCGTATAAGTATAATGTTAGCTAATAACCCCAGGGCAGTGTCCCTTAAAGGACTCATGGTTTCCACTCACTGGTTTTTCCATAAGCATCAAGCTGCCATTCTGAGAACTTGAGATAAATTAGAGATCAGCATCACTAAACTTCCTCCTGTGTAAATATCAGACTAAAGTGCAGTATATTTTATATATAGCCTGGAGGGAAAATTTTGCTTTGATATTGTCATGATGGTTACCGTGATGAGCTTCATAATGTGGCTTTCAGGTCAAGATCTACAAAGGACAAGTTTCCCACTTTAATGCGAGCACTCTGGATAAGAAAGAACAGCCACCTCATGCATGATGTCAACAATGACTTACACAAACTTTAAATAGCTTTAGATATATTTGGGGCATTTTGATTGACAAATTCCAAATATCATTTACCTTAGAATGAATTAGAAAGAAATTTCACTCTCTTCTTCTTCTTCTTGTGCACAACAGATGTTCTCTTTTTCAGAGTGGCTTCCAAGCAAAAGCATTTCACAAATCTAGTCAAAAGTGGCAGTTCCTGCTTGTTTAACTTAAGTGCATGAAAAATAATAAATTATACTGTTGTGCCTAAACAAAGCAAGCCAGGAATCAATGTTATGTGGCATCTTTTCTTTAGATTTAAATACATTTCAGTGTAAGCTACTAGGTTAAATCCACCAGCCCCAGAATAATTTAGACTTGTGGTCAGGAGGCCAATTTCCTATTCAAATAACCCAGATAATGATCTGGTCGTGGGTGCTATTGGTATGTCGTTGGTGTAGAGCTCCTTAAAATAGACATTGATTATACTACTACTAATTTGACTATCTCTTATTCCTGTTGTCCCTGGGTTTTTTTTTTTTTTGGCTGAAAGATAAAGGACCAAATGTCACACTTGCTGTTCACCTGGTCCACATAATTCTGATTTTGTCAGAAAAGCCACAATTTCTCCACAGCCATGATGTAGACCAGAGGAGTGGGCAACGTTTAAGCATTTAAAATACACTTTACTGATTTGGACAAATTCAGTAAAGAAATGGGAGTCTGAACACATCTGGTTAAACTGGTGCAGTCGGTACACACTGTCTGAATGCAATGAACTGATACTAACTTGTCCAAGATAGAGAAAGGATTCTGTCACTTTTCTTAATCAACTTGTATGCCGAAGTAATTATGAAGAAGATGGACCTTGAAGAATCAAAAATCCGATTCTGAACCAGTCTGAACAGCAAGAATCAGCATGAATCGAATACCAAATGCAGATTAGTCCTCACTATCGAGTTTCCAATAGCTACATACAACTGTGAATTTGGACCGTGTATAAGCAGGACAGGTTTAAGCTGTAGTGCAGGAGAGGGCTTTAGAAGGTTATTGTCGAGTGAGTACTTGGTAAAACCAAACATGTTGGTGGATAGCAAAAACATCACAAAACATCAACTTATGATCAAATTCTAATTACAGAAATCAGTTCTGCTCTGCAAAAGAAAAGGAACAAAGAACATGTCATAGCCGACACGGGCAAAAGCAATAAGTGACTGAAAGATTCGTAAAAGATTTATTATCGGTGTGGTGTGAGCTGTTCATCGACTCATCCAACATCTAATGAGGGTGGTCTTCTTTCTGCAGCAATGTTCTGCAAAGTAAATTTCTCATCATCACCCCTGCGAACCCAAGCCCACAGGAATACAGTAGCCGGTTTGTAAATTCTATCACAGCTTCTTGTGTTCTTGGGGTTTGTTTTCAGAGGCGGTGCTGAGTGTGTAGTAAAAAAGCTAATAAACACCGATGCAGACATTAATAACACTTTTGACTGTAAGACTTGTGTCATTTTTTTTCTAAACGATTAAACGTAACTTAATTACTCCACTGTTTTATTTCTCAGTATGAGCTGTGCAGGCAAATAGGTTAAAAACATTCAGGTTTGGACTAATGAACATATGTTTGTTTGTTTGTTTTATTACTATTAATACACTGGTACTTCGGCATATGAAAGCTCCTCCCTTACGAATTTTTGCCTTAAAATTTAAAATTTTGCAAAAATTAAGAATCAGCGTATGAGGCATTTTCAGCATACGAATGAACGAACAACTGAACTGAACGCTGGTTAAGTTGCCCGTCCGTCCAGGACCCGTTCTAAACGTGTTTGCGTTAGTGGTAAGATAAGTGAAGCAAGTTTACGAAAGTTTCGAAAGAGGTGACCAACGATACAGACGTCGCCTTTGGCACGGCATTTCAAACGCTATGTGAGTTTTGGTTATATTTTCTGGTGTCTAGAACAAATTATCTGCGTTTACATTATTTCTTTATCGCAGTACGAATTTAATTCATAATGCCTAATAATATCGCTCAATCAAGGAGAAATTGTTATTATATATATGTTTTGTTTTTGTTTTTTTTACTATTAGAATCTGTATTTATTCGCTTCAAAAATTTGTATATGACTGAATTTACTTTTCTGTTTTCACGTTAGTAGAACGAGAGGGCGGTCACGTGACGCGCATGACCCCGGAAGAGCAACGTTTGAGTACTTCCGGGTGAGGTAGAGATTCTGCATGTCACCGCTACATAGCGGTTTATTCTATTAAATTTAAACATTTCTCCGTGAGGATGTCGCGCGGCTCGAGCGCGGGGTTTGATCGCCACATCACTATTTTCTCACCGGAGGGACGACTTTATCAAGTGGGTGAGTGAGAGTGAGACCGGGGGAGAGACTTTATACACCCGCTCTGTCTGTCCATTCATACGGACAGACTGTGCTAATGCTAATGTGCTAACGTGCTAGCTATTGTTATTGTGTATCATAAACACTATACTGATTAAACAATGATAAAATGTGGGAGTGACGTGATTTAATATTAATAAATGTGCAAATCACTAACGGTTATATAGACACATTTGGTTTAATTAAATAAAAGTTGTAAATATTCCCAGGAGTGTAATTCATGATTAAAGTGTAAATTATTAAAATGTGTGTCTGAGATTCCAGTTTTCATCATAAGGGGCGTGGCATCCGTGTGTGACGTCACAATATGGAGATAATGCACTAACTAGTTAAACATTATATAGACAAAATGATCTGGACAATACAGTGTTACCCCTCACACACACACACACACACCGTACTGTGTCCAAATATATTCACCCAAACATTCTGATGTCATTCAGCAGTGTGATTAAAGTAATGATACGTTTCAGTGTAAACATGGTATCAGTGCTCAACAGTGTCTGAACTAAAGGTGTCGTCAGAGTGAATATTCAGACAGGATCATATCACACCAGATATCACTGTAATACTGTAAAACGCTTCGTATCTCCTGATCCGTGCTTCGTTTTTATCAGATACAAAGAAACACATTTTCTAAATACAGTTTCATTCTCTTTTATGTTTTAATGTCTCTTACTTTCATTCAGGTTTAAAATTATAATCAAATATAGATTACTTTTTTTATATATAAAATAAATGCTTGAGGAAATTCACAAAGGACTCGATTAATTATTATTTATTTTTGTACAGAATATGCGTTTAAGGCGATTAATCAGGGCGGCCTGACGACGGTGGCCGTGCGGGGGAAAGACTGCGCCGTCGTCGTCACACAGAAAAAGGTCCCGGTGAGTTCAGTCACACACAACACACTGTCAGTGTACGTGTGTGTCATAGTAGAGATGTGTATTTAATATCGTTGTTGTTGTTCTGATGATTTCAGGACAAGCTCCTGGACTCCTCTACAGTCACACACCTGTACCGCATCACAGACAACATCGGCTGTGTGATGTCGGGCATGACGGGTACAAACAGCTCACAGTCTCCTGTTTAACAACAAACAAACATGATAAGATTTAGGTATTGTAACATTCTGTGTGTGTGTGCAGCCGACAGCAGGTCTCAGGTCCAGAGGGCTCGTTACGAAGCGGCGAACTGGATGTACAAGTACGGGTACGAGATCCCGGTCGACATGCTGTGTAAGAGGATCGCAGACATCTCACAGGTGTACACACAGAACGCTGAGATGAGACCGCTCGGCTGCTGTGAGTCTCACTCACACACACACACACACACACCCACACATATGTACATGTACTGCACAAAAACAATAAGGGGCCACTTAGTCCCGGTTTGACTCGAACGTACAGATACCTACTGTACATGGTGTGTTCGAGTCAAGCCGGGACTAATTGTTCTCTTGTGTACAGTAATGTTTTACACTCATGACACACAGACGAGTGTTTGATCTTATTTAATTAGTTTATTCTGTTCTTGTTTAATTATTTTACTTCAGTCAGACCTGCAGCTCAGACTTTCATCTTACTTAAATTAATTAATTATTCAATCATCTATAAATAATAATAAATAAATATTTTGTTTAGAATTAATATTACATTTATTTGATTATTTATTCAATTGTAAGTTTAATAAACAACTTATTATTTATATGATAAAAGCACATAGTTTGTTTATTTAATTGTTCATTTCATTTTTCATTTTTTCAATTTTGTCTATTGTTTGTATTTATTGCCTTTATTTTATTAAATATAATATATATAATATATATTATATAAATATAAATTATTTTTCTATTTAAATGTGATGTTTGTTTGTTTTTAATGCCAAACAAATCAAATAAACGTTTTATGGTTAAATCCTAAAGCTGTTTAATCTATTTTAATGTTTATTTATTATACAATTATTTAATAAACATAAAGAACTGTTTAAATATGTTCAAGGAATATTTTAATCAATTGATTTTTTTTAAATAATGTCTTATTTATTTCACTTCATTTATTGATTTGTCTTTTTTAATTTGTTTTTATATTTATTTGTTAATTTAAAGAGTAAATTGAGTAAAACAGTAAGTTAAGATGTTTTTCATGTTTGGAGTCTGAAACGTCTGTATCAGGTCCTGTAATCTGTGTGTGTGTGTGTCAGGTATGATCGTGATCGGGGTGGATGAGGAGTTCGGGCCCCAGGTGTATAAATGCGACCCTGCAGGTTATTACTGCGGCTTCAAGGCCACGGCGGCCGGAGTGAAACAGACTGAAGCCATCAGCTTCCTGGAGAAGAAAGTCAAGAAGAAACACGACTGGAGCTTCGAGCAGACCATGGAGGTGATCACACACACACACACACACACACACCTGGGGCGGATCTCACACACTACTGTGTGGGGCAGAATGAAGGAGCGAGGGAGAGGGGAGGGAAATAAAGGGGTGATGAGTTACTAATAATAATAATACAGTTATAAGAAGGGAAGAAAGAAATGAGGGAATGAAAAGAGAAAGAAGAGCAATAAAGAAACAAGAGAATGAGGAATAGGAACACATGGGGGGGGGGAGGAAATAAATGGGGAAGGATATTAAAAGAAAGGAACAAGGAAATGAAGGAGGAAAAGATTATTTCCTCCTGTGAATGGGCGTGTCCATGTGTGAATGGGCGTGTCCATGTGTGAATGGGCGTGTCCATGTGTGTAATTTGTTGTATCTGTGTCTTAATTGGCATGTCAGTGTGTGACTGTATTTTAAATGGTCTTGTTTGTATGTAAATGGGCGTGTCTGTGTTTGTTTGATTGACAGACGGCGATCAGCTGCTTGTCCACGGTTCTGTCCATCGACTTCAAGCCGTCGGAGCTGGAGGTGGGAGTGATCACGACACAGGAGCCTCACTTCAGGTGGGAGAGGTTCACCTGCGCTCGGACACACACACACACACACACACACACACTCACACACACGTTCAGCGATGTTTACATCCCACCGCCTTGTAGTTCACGTGTAATCACACTGATATGGAGTCAGTTTCAGTTTGACTGATCCTGGTGAGAGAGAGAGAGAGGATTATAATGATAAAGAAGGAATGAGGAAGAAAGTGGGCGGAAGGAACAAGGAACAAATAAAGAAGAGTCAGAGGGGAATAAATGGAGGAATAAAAGTGAAAGAGAGATAACGAGTGTGTGTCACTGATGATTAGATGAAGAACATCAAGACTGAGAAAAAAAATAAGAGAAGATCAGATAAAAATAAAATCTTTTTACAGATTCTTCTTTTTTTGTGTTTAAAATATATTTATTCTTTTAAAAACATATAATTTGTAAGAATGAGTATTTTTCTTGCATATTAGCAAGAATTTGGAGCACAAGTTTAAATTTATTCTGGGTTTTCTGACACTAAAAATTCTCCACACGGCCCGAGACTCCTGAAATAGACCTGAGGTCTCTCAACTCCCTGTTAGTGATGATGATGATGGACTCCAGCTGATAGCGTCTCTGCACAGCATAAATAGTCCAAGTTCATATCTGAGAAAGATCAAGAACAACCAAGTCACAAGTCTGCCATGAACTGGAAGCTGCTGGAACACCAGTGTCACTGTCTCCAGTCAAACCAGTTCAACATCACCGTGGACTGCAAGAATGAATCGTCTCCTACCAAATCCACACCTTCACAATTCATAATAAAGTTTGAAGCTGATCACATGGACAAAGAGAGAGAGCTTCGTGAAGGAAGGCGTGTTGGGTTTAAACTTATGGAGATACAATCCTACTGAGAATTTGCCTTAAGACAAATAGATTTAATTAAAAACTGACAGTTTAAACTAGATGAGAGGACAAACATCGTTTTGCTCCAGAAGAAGTTGAGAAGAAATCGCTGCGAGCCTCGACGTTCATGATCGTGTTCACGATGAGCGTCTGTAAACTTTTGATCCTAGCGCTATACAGATGTAGATACTGTGTAAAGGACCAGACCTTCTCTTACAGTGATGTACAGTTTACTGTGTAGTGTTAAAGACTAAATTCTCTATAAGGATGACTGATCAGGTGTGAGATGTGAACCAGCTCGCTTTAGTCTTCTTCCTCATTCTTTATGTGGAATATTGAGTGAGATCAGACAGAAGTTCTGCGGCGCTCGTCAGGTCCGACGCTGTTTGTCTTCAGTTCGTACGAGTTTCATGTCTGTTCTGTGTCTCTGTGCGTTTCAGGATCCTGTCCGAGGCGGAGCTGGACACTCACCTGGTGTCTCTGTCTGAGAGAGACTGATCTCGGAGAACCGCGGCGCTCTGTAGAACGCTGTTCCTGTCATTAACAACATGTTCTGTATAGTCCCATCTGTATCATTAAAGTGTTTTTTTGGAGAAAACTTGTTGTTTTGTTTGATTTTTGGACACATTTTGAGAATATAGAGAAGTGATTTGTGTTAATACTTACAAACCTGTTTCGTTCATTTAAACACTTTTATACTCGTATATTAATTCACTCTACAATTAACTTCTGAACAGAAATGTGTAGTTACCTTTGAGTCTTTGGTCCGAATCGTTCCTTCTTTTGTCACGTGACTCCCGTAGACACTATGAAGTGCAACAGATTCAAAAGAACGAACGACTCAGAAGATATGATGGTGAGCTGCTCATTGTTTATAATAATATGTCCTTAGCTGCATTTTCATTACTGGAACTACAGACAACATTTGTGTATGTAGACGTATTCTGGGTCTTTTTATTGAAAATGCAACATTTTATTTTATTTCTGATTAAAAGAACGAAATGAACTAAATGACTCAAAAAAAGATTCGTTCATTTTGAAGAACGAGATTCAAAGAACCGAGTCACTAAAATGATCCAAACTTCTCATCACTATTCCACAACACAAGCGTTAACTCCTGATACTGGAGACTCCTTACACACACACACACACACACACCTCTCCTTATGGAAACGTTCACCACATTGGTGATGTCACTGTGCAAACCTGCACATCACGAGACCAAATTCAACATCGGTGTTTGGTAACCACGGCAACAGGGCTTAGCGCTGGTTCGCGGCCAAACTATGTCATTGTAGAGTCTGAGATTGTGAAACGATGCAACATGTCATGATGATTGTGTAATACGATCACAGTAATATAATTCTCACACTCTACCTCATCCCATTACAGAAAGGCCTGATGGTGTTACTCTGCCAAGGACAAGCAACTTACACATCAGTTATTATTGATTTATATTAATATAAACTTGTCAGATTTCTTGTCCTAATGGCAGATCGTTTTGCTCATTTTATGCATTTAGACAAATTTATCGACCACCAGAATAAGAAAATGTATGGAATCTTGTCCAAATATATAGTAGACACATTTAACTGGATTTAAGATGCAATGGATGTTCGAGTCAAACCGGGACTTTTGATTGTACAGAACACAGTTGTGAGAGTTAAACCTCCCTTCATTTCTCTATATAATCCCCTGATACACTAATGCACTTATCACAGTGTGTCACTAGAGCTTGGACACCATCAAGGTAGAAAGTTCTCTCAGTACGCCCGAGCCGTGATCGGACTGAAACAACGGCCTCCCAGGAACTCCTTTAATGACCCAAACATGTGGAGATGTCTTGGAGCGAAGTCAGGGCTGTACTGTGGACGTGGTGATAAATCCCAGAGTTACAGAGTTCCTGTAATGTGTGAGTGGTGTTGGTGAATGAATGTGTGTACAGTTCAGCTTTGACGCAAGTGGGTTTAACTCACTAAATGTCAGTGGCGATGTCTTTAAGACTGCAAGGGAAGCTCAGCTTCCCCTATAATGGCACAAAATTAATGGTCAAATTATGTACTATTGTATTAACATTTTATTGACTAAAAATGCGTTAGAAAACGTTCATCT
>JAQMYJ010000021.1:5543266-5548266 GCA_030014305.1 Clarias laeviceps
TTTTAGTCAAGACCTTTATAATTATTCTACCATCATCACTCAATGAAGTTTGGCCCATAATCTGTTAACTACTAACACCCCTATCTCACCTACGTGGTTTCGCGCGGTGGCCGTGAGTATGGTTCATCATGATTCACCACGAGTTTTGGCGCTGTGATTACGTTTCCATCTTTCTGCGCGTCGGACCTCGCATAGTCAAACCACATAGGTGAGATAGGGGTATAACAGCAGGAATAACAGAGGGGGGAGGGTTATCGCGGGCGGGGCTTGTAGGATAACGTTCACACAGACACAATAACGGAATGACTGCTGTCTGGCTCACGGATTACATAAATTGTCTGAATAACGGATTAAATTTTTGAAAATATAACCAATAATTGAGTACTTAAATGGCGGACCTAATGCGTTAGATTACTTGTTCCATCAAAAAAGTAATCCAAGTACTCTAACGCGATACTTTGTAACGTGTTACACACAACACTGTTTTTAACCCCATTGTTTTGTCTTTTAAAATGTTATGTTTAGATATAACTTATTTCTCTGACCACATTTCTAAGATTGTACTGATTCATAGTACATGATTCATTTTCCTAATCGGCAGGGATCTTGTTAAAGGATCTTTCATCATATTGTGGTTCCTCTACATACGAATTTAATCGAGTTCTTGAGGCGAGTTCTTAAGGCGAAAGTTTGTATTGCTACATTAATTTTCCCATAAGGAATAATGGAAATGCAGATAATCCGTTTCAGCCACCCAAAATCTATAATTAACTATAATCATCCTTTTGCATATAGAAACAATCAAAACATTTAGAAAAGACATGCAAATTATGTAAATGATGAAATAAATAGAAATTAAACCTCACTTTATGATTCCTCTTAGCAAACTAAGCTGAAAGTGGCTCCCTTTTCTTCTTGCTACCGTCCTTGGTAACATTTTTGGGACCCATGGTGCTATATCTTTACTAAATCTTGCACAAAATGCAAACAACCTACAAAAAAAGTTTTGAACGGCTTCCAGGCTTGAGTGCAACTTAGCCCGAGTTCAGTTCAGTTTGGACTGGTTGTTTGTCTGCCTAAAATACTTCACAGTAAAATGTTTGAATGTTTTAAAGACGGCCGTTGTGAATGACTATCCCGGCTGAGGTGGCTCAGAGCCCACTGCAGTCGTTCCCGTGAGCACTTGGCGAGTGGAATGTCTGATTCGTGAAAATCGACGGATAACTTGTTGCCAACTTGCTGAACTATACACTCAATCATTTACTTGCACATTACAGGAACTGGTCTGGGAGTTATTGTTTTAAACGTGAAGCAGTAAAAGTCTGTTCATAGCTTAGGCGTACTGAGAAAACATTCCACCTTGATGGTATTCAAGTGCTAGTGAGACGCTGGGATAAGTGTATTAGTGTAGTAGGGGATTATATTGAGAAATAATGGGAGTTTTTCCCTCTCAGAACTGTGATCTGTTATTCTACACATGTATTTTATAGTAGAGCTTTACCGCTTGATGTATTAACCTGAAAGTTATGGACAGCTCAAGAACCAACATCAGACCGCTAATAGGTTATATCTTTGCAGATTTTGACCTGATTTTCCGTCATATTTGCCAGAAAACCACTTTTGAACTATAAAAATCCTCGAGCAAGCCTTTGCTTGCTCAGATCTGTGCTTGTTTTGTAATTCAACCTCAACTGTAAGTCACTTTAGATTACCTCGCCTGTCAAACAGAATGAAGCAGTAGCTGGATGCGACTTTTATCTTACCTATCTTCCAGGGATCTGTGTGTATAATATAAATTAAAAAAAAAAGTTAATAATAAATTTCTGATCTTGAAACTGCTCCATTTATGAAAGACGCTCTGCCGACGTAAGCAAGGTGAGAGACATTTTGGCACAGACCGTGTGCCATATTGGATTCGCCTTCTCTCGCAATGCGCATGTTGTGCACGATGACAAGACCACATGTTCCTGCTCACGGCTTGTGTGAAAAACGCCTCGTACTGAGGATTTTTTATTTTTTTTTATGATCAGTGTCAGGGCGCTCGGGAAGGAAGTGCATGCGTACAGATGGGAAGGATTCTGTTCCGTTTTAGAAAGAATGCGTCACTTTACTTCTGCGCTTTAAAATAGCAGTAAAAGGAAATATTTAAATATTAAGTCCACAGTTCAAAAATAAAAAAGAATAATCATTAGATTAACATTTGGTAGTAGATTAAGAGATTCTTCAGAATATAGATAATATCTGTGTAATATCTTTTTACATTGTTAACTAATGGAGTGTCTGGATGTTCGTTTTGCAGGACGACAGCGATGGGATCCCCTGGTCGGAAGAGCAAGTGGTGCGGAAGGTCCTCTATCTCTCGCTGAAGGAGTTTAAGAGCGCGCAGAAACGGCAGATCTGCGACGGCCTCAGCGATGGAGCCAAAAGCCCAAACGGTAACGATTATTGGTTTTTTTTTTAAATTAGAGGCTCCTAATAGGATCCCACTGCCTCCATCGTTACCATAGTAAGAACTCGGACAGGGAATTGTTTTGAGATTTGCATGAACGTTCAATGTTTGAGAAAAGGTAAGTTTTTAGCTTTTTTGGAAGGTGTCCCGAATATGGGTGGTAGGTATTGGACTATGGATCAGAAGGTCCCAGGTTCAAACCCTCAGCACAGCCAAGCTACCACTCTTGGACAAGGCGCGTGAGAGAAATGTAAGTCGTTCTGGATAAAGGTGTCTACCAAATGCTGTAAATATGAATAAACATTTACATTAAAGGAGTAACAAGCATCATGGGAAATTCGTCAGAACAGAGCTCAGTCTTGGTAACAAGGATGTAAGTGACCTGGACTGATCTGATTTGCTTTATAGTCTCATTCCAAACCGTTAAACACATCTATAAACTGTATAATTATTTAACAAATTGTTATGATTGACAAATAACTGTGAACTAGAAAATAACTACGAACTAGAAGAAAAAAAAAAAAGTCTCCCAGCAGCTCTTTTCATGTAACCATTGTTGTTTGATTTTCCTGTAACGATGTGTTTTTTTCCACACTTATATCTTCTTTATCATCATAGAGCTGCACCAAGCCCATCTGACTAATCGTCGCAGGCAGAAAATTGTTGTTTATATGGTCGATATGAACCTTCCGCCTTATTGTAACTGTCTGTATTCTGCAGATCATGCACATTATTGCTAATTAAATCCACGGCGCGCGTGTTAAAGCGACAATGACGACGCGCTCAGCTCCACCAGTCAGCCACAGCCAGACGGCATCGTGTTAGCAGAGGATCAGTGTCAGATCTGATTTCCTCCCGCGTCGCCGTAGGCTAAGCCGCGGAAATATAATAACAGGGTTTCACCCAGATGTCCTCCCACTGCTCTTGCTACCGAGCACGAGTGTGTGTTTAAGAGGGGGCGTGTCTCAGTGGCAGGGCGCAGACAGTGATAGACAGGCGCTCCTGTTTTCGCCGAGTGGAGAGGAGCGAGTGCCGCGGTGGCTGTCACTCTTCATTTTCCTCTCGGTCTCTACGAGTCCTGCACTCGACCTGTAATCACCGCCTGTCTCTGTCCACTTCTCTTTGTCTCGCTCTGCCTCTCAGCCTGTCCCTGTCATGCCGCACATGACAGTCTGGTCCTACTCATTCTAGACTTTTTTTTTTCAAGCAAGTTTTTTCACATCCGTTCTTCTTTAGAGCACTGTTTTTCCTCTTGTCCAATTCCCTCTTCCTGTTCCTCTTCCTCTTTCGGCAGAATTAATGCAGAAGTGTTTCTGTCAGTCGGTCTCAGAAAGAGCCTGAGAATCTGTGCCAGAAATCCCGAGAGGTTTTTGGCTCTTCACCCTGAACTGCTTATTTCTCTGCATGGATTAGATTCCTTCTCATTTGGAGAATAAAAACGCCACATCAATTCCGCCGTCAATTTCAGTGCCGCGCATTTTCGAGTTATTGTGGTCTGAGCAATGTGGTTGCTGGTTCTCATTCGAAAACAATCTCGAGAACACAGAAAATACAACTTTTTTTTTTTTTTTTTTTTTACGCCGCAGCATTTTAAAGGATCGTTTGAAGCAGTCATGGAGAAGAAAACATTTTTATGAACAAAACCCACTTGTTTTAATGTGCTCTCTAATTATTTATTTACATGGTATGTGCTTGTCAGAGAGTCGGGTTTTGTTTTTGTTTTTTTCCACGGGAAGGCTTATGTGAGAGTAGGGCTGTGTCAGGACTCAGAACTGAAGTAGCGTACGTTCGTTGTCTTGAGCAATCTCCTTGACCCTGAATTGCTCAGCTCTGCGCATGGATGGCTCTGAATAAATGCATCTGTGGAATGAATACATGAGGATGTGCTCGATTAACGCTGTAAAGCTGAACTTCTAGAATCTAGCTAAACATCTACCCTTTTAAAAGCGGTCTTTTTCGACGTTCCCTTTTTAGCGGCGTATCATTGGCCTTGTGGCGCAATATAACACATGGTGAACTTTACAATCGCGAGCCTTCAGCTGAGGACTTATAGGCATCGCGGTTCTATCCGAGATCCTGCTCCTCATTTATGACATCATGCATGTTTAATAACACCAAGGTTCCAGAACCTTTTGAAGTACCATGGACTCCATAGATACAGTCATGTGTATGGTTCATGTTTAGTAGTAATTTATTACGTATTCATTGGCCCTTCTATACCGTCTATACCGCTTTATCCTGTATACAGGGTCATGGACCTTAACTATGAGAATGATTGTATGAGCTAATAAGTAGGGACGTTAATCATCAGGGCCTAGAAGATATGATATTATTCGATATTTCATATTGCGATTCTATAATTCATAGCGACTCTATGCTAATTTATATGATTCCATAATTCTATAAGTGTTTGCTAAAGTGTCAGTAGTTTACAATACACCACCTGCAGGATTCCAGAGGAACTGCAGCACCTCAAATGCAAAAACGCATATAAAATAAAATAAATAAATTGGAGTGAGTATGACAATAAAATTCAAATAAAAATGTCACG
>JAQMYJ010000021.1:5553266-5561264 GCA_030014305.1 Clarias laeviceps
CTACAACGGGTCGGGAGCAGCAATGTTCCTGTGTAAATATCACGCTAAACAATTACTGTTTTGAAGCAACACTGTAAAAATCGGTTTCTTTTTTCAAGGCTTATTCGTCATTCTGTTCATTCACACACCTGCTATAAGGGAATGACAATTCCTCTGTCTGACAGGGCATCTGTTTTTATGCCAGTCCCAAGAAATTCCCTCAAGGCTCAAATAAACATCTTTCCATCCCTTTTCATGTACATGTCCTTACTTGCTCCAACGTAACTCACAAGCTTTCGTTATTCTGGCCGGAATTGCACAGGAGGTAGTAAAGCGTTCTTAAAGATACACCCTTCCTGGTCTTCAGGAACAGAAGGAGTTTGCCTTTGATCAGAGTTTGTGTACACTCAGGCACACTTATCTCAGAGGAAAGCCCAGAGATGAAACGAATAAGCCTCATGAAGCACCCATTCATCCAGGACCCTCTGTATAACCCCTCCAAACACACATGAACACATGCGGCAAACACTCAGGCCCAGTGAAGTGCCAGCTTTCTCCCTGAAGAGAACTGACTCGATCTCAAGGGAACAAAAGTACCAAAAACTGAGCCACCAAACCAAAGGCACTGCTGGACAAACCAGACCCAGCCGTCCAGACTGCAGCAGATGTCTTGTCGTGCCCCCTTCTGGAAATCCGTTTACCACTACACCGCTGTGTGTCTTTGGGTTTCTCAGGTAGCATGTACTTACTTGTGGGCGTAAGGCAGTCGCTGTGTACGGTTTGTGAGGATCAGCGTGCAACACCTGCCTGTAGTCTTACCTGTCATTTAATACCGCGTGGCAAACTTTAATCAGAGCGCTGCCCTCTGGACGCCATCATTAAAACAGCGGCAAAGAGGAGAGACAGACGGTGAGGTGGGGAGAGGAAGAAAGACAGACGGAATGGGACGGGGAGGGGGGTAAGAGCGAGAGATTTAAATAAGCACAAAGAGAGTGGGCCGCCGTCGCCACACTGTCAACAACGGCGGCATTTTGTTCTCGAGTGCCTTTCTCTGCCTTTCATTAGAGTGGCAGCTCTGCTCAGCGTTAATGAGAGACTCACTCACTTGGCGCTGTCTCGGCTTTGCCGCCTTTTTTGTGGCTACCATGTGGACCATGGTGCAGTTCTTCTTGGCTTGGCTTGGCTGCGTCCGATTGAGGAGGTGCCAGTGCCTTCTACACCTGGCCTGGATGAAAAAGCAGGAAGGGGAGGAAAGAGAGAAGGGGAGTGGTGAAAGCACATCAAGGTCCAGGTGCCAGGGTACCAGTTTGCAGGGGAAGGCCATGGTGAACGCATGAGAGCGGCTCTGTGTTTGCGTTCCCAGGCTTTTAAGAGATGCAGTTCTCGCAGAAGCTTTGGGGTTTGCCAAAGCCATAACTGACACTGGACCTGGGGCACACGTTGTACCCATCAGACTGGCAAGAAAGAACCCTGTGCCAAGGACTTCCTTTGTTTGTCCTTGCTAGTTTGTTTGTCCACTTGAATTTCCCTCTCATGGTGGGCATTACTGGTATGCTTGTTTGCTTGCGCTGTGTACTCCATGCCAAGTTGTTGCCAGTTTCATCTCGCTCTCTTCCCTCGGTCTCCCTTCTCCTCAGTTCCACTTTGTTTTTGTTTTTTTGTTGATTTCGGTGCACCCGTTCAAGCAGACGTGCAGCGGTCGCCTGTTTCACCAGCTACACAATGGCGCTATTGATTTAGCCGTAAATCCTTTCGGTGTCGCGAATGTGGCATGCCGATCAGCATGTTGAACGGTGTCAGGAGTCGATCCCTGGATACAAAGACAAAGATTAGGCATGATTGCTCACTCTCAGAGAAGTAATGATTTGTGTGTTCAGCATGCAGAGGGTCTGTGTGAAGTTGAGCATAGACGGGGCTGACTAAGGGGTAGCGTGAGAAATTGCCATCCAGGTATGCTGTTTGATTCCACAATCTTGTTTAGTCACTGCCCAGGTATGCCTTTTGGCTCCAGACGATTGCAGAGTCACTGAACAGGAATGTCCTTTGGTCGAGGGCTTAGCTTAAGTGTTTGTTCTTAGGAGTCATGGCTGTGGGGCATGGCTTATTTTTATTGGATATGGAGAGAGTGGAACAGGTTGATGATATTGTTTGACGCATTAATATTGATATATGACGCACTAAAGTGTTTTGAGGTGTTAATTGCAAAATGGCTTTGGCTGGATAAAGATAGTTGGACACACAGTTGAAGAGGGTTGAGGAGTAACATAAATAATAATGATCATTAAAAAAAAGTTATTAAAAGGATGAGCTTGAAAGCAGTGTCAAGCTATCATATGCAAAGGATGATGCATACTTACAGATGCTGATGCATATGTGTGTTTATGCATACTTATATAAACATGTAATACATATAAGAAATGGAATGTGGCTCCTTTGTTCAGTACACAGTCGGAGTGTATATAAAGGCATGATTCATCCCTGAGTCATTAAAAGAATTTCTTACTCTGTTGTAGTGGCTAACATTATCGCATATGAAATGTTCAATTGTCTACAGCAGTCCAAGATCTCTCCTGGCACCTCTCTGGTGCGCTATTATCCCGACATACTTCCGTTACACTCCCCAGGGCTTGGGCGACATGGGGCAGCCTGGAGCTGGATCTTTGTCAGCTTGTGGAAGTTATTTAGCTCGCTAGTGAATCCAGAGACGAGGCCAAGACCGAAAGGCTCGAGTGGTTGCACCTGTCTGAGCTGCGGTGTCTTGTTTCTTCATTAAACCACCCAGTCTGTTCAGTCAACAGCCCATAAACGCCGATAGACATCTTAAAAGGGGACAAGGGATGGACGTACAGACTTTTATAGAGGTTTATTGGTCTCCATTGCGCTTTATGTTGACGTCCGGTCTGTCTGCTTTCCTTTTGGATGTTCCACAAAGTCAGCAAAATAAAATTTGTACTGTAGCTTTATCGTAGGGCACAAAAGTATTCAAAGTAGTTTAGGCAAAGACTCCATTTTGGACATGTATTCAGTATATCATTATTTATTTTTAAAAGTTTTATTGTGGAAACCCAATTAAATAATGACAAGGAACAGCCATGCAAAAGTCTTCAAACATTCCTAGTCTATGACTTCAGCCTGACTATCACTTTCCTTCCATCATGTCCTTACACAGCGCAACTGGATGGGTTCCTGTGGTCAACAATGTCGTATAAATGCTAGCACAATAGATGATGCTGATAAGACTGGCATGGTATCTTTATCTTGCTTAAGTAAATGTGTAGTTGAAAGCATTGTTCAATGCCATTACTAAATAGTTGCTTAAGCAATTTTTTGCCCATCTCTTAGAACCCATGCGTGAAATAGTCTTTAACAATTGTAATTTTGAACAAGTGTCTGTATACAGTATATGTGTGTGAAAACCAGGTCGCTTGGCATCTCTGCCCTTTGTGCTTGCCCTAACATTGTCCAGTGGGAGATGTGGCAGTGGGAGGGGGATGGGAAGTAAAGGGTCAAAAAAGAAAAAGAGGTCATCTGTGGTGGTCCTGCTCGCTCAGACAGACAGAAAAGCAATAAACACTTCAGCTCTGGCAGCTGTGTTTACATTAAGCATCCACAGTCGGGTTCTCCTTGGGGAATGGTGTTAAAGTCACACTTATTTATTTCCAAGCAGGAGGTCAGCTTTGCTTTCTGGCTTGTCATTACTACATCAACAAGAAATGTCTGTCCCTGGTTTCTCACAGCACTTTTTTTTCTTTTTCCAGAGGTGTATATGATACAGGAATTGGCTCTCAGGTTGAATTTGTGATGGCAACATCAATCATAACTACTTGTGTTCATATACATTTCTATCCATAATTTTATACCACCAGTCTAAAGTTTGGACATGCTGACCTTCATGTCTTAAAATAACAACTGATTGTTGTTGTTCTTGTTACTTAATTACCTAATGACGTTTGTGTTATTTTGAAAAAATCCAGTATTGTTCTAGAATGGGGTAGCACAGTGGTGTAGTGTTTGGATCTGTCGCCTTGCACCTCTATGGTCCGGGTTCGATTCTCTGATTGCGTGGAGTTTGCATGTTCTCCCCGTGCTTGGTGGGTTTGCTCCAGGTACTCTAGTTTCCACCCACAGTCCAAAAACATGCAGATTAGGCTAATTGCCGTTCTTAAATTGCCTGTTGTGTGTATACCCTGCGGTGGATTGGCAACCTGTCCAGGTTGTACCCCACATTGTACCCCAAGTCTCCTGGGATAGGCTCCAGGCCCCTGCAACCCTGTACACAGGATAAAGCAGTATAAATGATGAATGAATGTTCTTGTTCTTGAAAATGTAGAAAATAAACAAAATTATATCCAAACTTTTGATTGGTCAATTAAATCGATTTCTGTTCTGTGCTTGTGACAAGGACGTCAGTGCAATTAAATGGTCTAGTTAAGCTCTAACTGTACTGGACTCTGCTGGACCAGTTCATTGATGCATGGGAGGATTTTGACACCTTACAAAAATTTTCATGCCCAATCATGTGGATGGACGTGTGCTGTCTTGGCATACGTGTTTCAAGACGAAAGCAGGTGTATACTTATCCATTTGATCCCATGCTCATTTTGGGGTACTGCTGCATAACTCTACATGGCGTTAAGGTTTTCAGCCTTGCTGACTGGTTTCAAAGCAGTGACCTCACACTAGGCTGGGCTAACTGCCCTAATACTGTGCTCAATGGGTGCTCGACCTTACTGTTCCAACCCACTACGGCGTTATCAGGATTCTCTCCGACAGAGTTCAGGATGTTCTCCTTGCCCCTCAAGGAATGAACTTCTCTGCACGCGTGCTGCTGGCTGTGCTCCTATGAGCCAGCTGCTCTGTACTGGCAGGCGCTGCAGGGAGAGTTTATCATGAACATGTGGCCCATCTGGAGCTGTTTAGATTTAAGGGGGGAAAAAAGAAAGAAAGAAAGCAGGAAAGAAAGGAAAAAGTAAGACGGAGAAAATGAGAGCAAGAGCTAGACTGAGAACATCAGCCAGTAGCCGTGAACAAAATTTGTCACTCTGCACACTTGAGTTATTTTTTATGTTTTTAATAAACCAGTTGCATTTTATGATTAAAGCTGGACCGTCATGACTTGATGTTGAGTTGTTTTTGGGACACGTCTTTTACAATCTGATATCAAATGAATTATATTTAAACGGCTTATATTTATCTAAGTTGATATTAGCTGATTTGCTGATACCTTCTGTAAGGATTGAAGGTCTGTAGTCTGTTCTTTGATGATCGTTAAGTTCCTTCTATCCTGTGTGTGTTTTGGCCATGTTAACGACCATGGTACAGATGTGCAATTTACCCCTTGTGCAGGATCCCTCAAAAGGGTGCCTGAGCCTTGTTAAGAGGAGAAAAAAAATCATGTTAACACTTAAAAAGGAGTTTGTCAGTTCCCACAAAGAATTTAAGCTATTGCCAAGCCTCCCTCTCTGAACCTCAAATAGCTTCACCCCCTAGGGTCGATCGGAGCCTGGCCTCTCTTCACGGCATCATCCATCTCCTCGCTCCACTCATTCATCTCGCTCTCCCTCCCTCCGAGGCTCACCCCTGCTCCTCTCGTCTGCCGCTGAGATTAGGAGCGACTCCTGCAGATAAGGAATGCTTTGATACCCCGGGGCAGGACTGGAAGGTGGAAGGTTTGCGCTGTTTACTCACGGTGCCTAAGCCAAGCTTTTGTTTGCAAAAGCCCTCCCCCTTCCCCAACGTCCTTACTCCTATCTCATGCTCTTTTAGACGAGCGTTAACCTCTGCCGACGACAAACACAAACGCGCTTGTGTGTTTTTTTCTTCATTCAGCAAGTGCAAAGATTCAGAGTGCAGATTCCATTAGCAGAGATTTCAAGGGCTCGCCAAGACCTGTTTATGACCCCTTCTGTTGACCAGAAGGGGGTTTAGTAGGGTTTGTTTGTTTGTGTTCTTGTTTAACCTGTTTAAGCAGGATCAAAAAAGCATTAACCTCCGAACGTACCAGTTTTCAAGCAAGACCGAATTGTGTGCACGCACATGTCTTTCTTCCTCCGAAAGCACGGGATTGTGCATGTGTCAGCTAGTGATGTACACTAGCGTTTGCGCTGAACTAGCTTTGGGGAAAACCGCAGATCACAGCAGCTGTTGCTTATAAAGCGAGGTAACTCGAAGGTTATGAAAGCATTCCCTCCCCCTCCCTCCCAGCCTGTGTGTTTTGAGCCGAGCGAGTCCGGGCTGCGCTGCTGTAGTTTTCCGGCGGGGCTGATCTCCTTGGTTTTCACTCCTGCCGCTAGTCTCAGAGCTAATCAGAGATACGGGACAGCAACACGTGTAGAGACATCAGAGCGGCGGTGCTTTGAAGGCTGAGGTGAATGAGATTAGACTGGGATGAATAGGGACATCATGTGGTAATCCCCCCCACCCCCACCCCCCCCAATCACCTCCTCTGCAGGTGCTCACCTTCCTCTCTGACTTTTTCCCGTTTTTCTGTCATTGTCAGAAAGTTTCTTGTTCTTTACTTCGCATTTCTTCTCTTCCCCTTTCCTTGTCACTTTCTGGAATCTTGGCCAACTGTACCGAGCTCCATTAGCCCTCTAACCCCATATCTCAGGCTCCGGATGATAGTGTTACTCTTTCAGCCTCAGCAGGTCAAGATAATATAATGGAAATAAAAAAAAAAGATGCATGTGTAGTCTTGCAGGGTTCCTCTGTTTCCTATTCAGTGGAGTAAAAATAAGACCGCAAGCTCCCTTGGCTCTCTTTCTCCCATCACTTGTTCATCTCTGTTGTCTTTCACCCAGCACTGTCATTCTCGCCTGCTCTCTCTATCCCAGTGCTCCGCTTTTCCAGGACTGATTGGCGCGTCAGGGTAAGGGGATCGGCGCCCTTCCCTCCCCCATGAGGATCCCAGCCTATTGTGGGTTTTATCAGTGTTGAATAATGCATGGCCTTGGCCTCCCATTAAACTTACGCCATTGTGAGAGCCACTATCTGCCCCATTAAGAAGCATACAGGGCAGGAAGCTCAGTGGGGTTATTGAGTTTCAGGATCTCTTGCTCAGGATGGGAGAGAGAGGAAAGCTCCAGCGGAAGAGCGCTGTCTAGAGAAGCCAGTCGTCGGCTCCTTTAGTTCCGCTCCGGGGGCCGAGATGGTGATCGAGGAGAGGAGTAGAGGATGTGGTCAAGAAGGAGGAGTGCACCCTACTCCCATTATTTAAATTTTTTTTTAAGTCGGATTTATAACGATATTACCTCTAGGCAGTGCCAGAGCTCTGTCTTCACCTCGCAGCATTCCCTGGCGGCTTTCACGTCGGTGCTGCCTTACCATCTGCTGACCGAGCGCTGAGAAAACGTGCACCCGGCTGATTCGGTTGAAGTGATTCGTTCCCTGTGTATGGCACGGTTGAACAGTTTGTGATTCATGAGCCTTTTTAAACAGTGCCAACGAAAAAAACATGCATGATTACCTCTGTGCAGAGAGTAATGGATAAATAAGCAGCGTTTGACACACCGCCCGCATTTCAGGCCCATGTGGAGTCAGCTGCGCTAATCCGTCAGAATCATCCGCGCTCCCCAGGCTCTTCATTTTTCAAACTGACCAGCGGTGAAAGGTGTGCTGCGTCCTTTAACAAAGCTCTGGTTTATGTTTCGCGGCTTCGGTTTGAAGTTGCTGGGTTTCTTGCTCCGTCTGCTTCTAATACTCAGCCTTTGAGTCTCGGAGTTGTGGGCAGAGGTCAGAGTGGGACGTCTTGGGGATATCCCTCCTCCTTGGATGTCTTGCCAGTTTTTTTTTAATAACTGTGCACCTCCTAGTCTTATCTGTGTTACTGCATTCTTTGGGTACCCCTTCGCTTACCACATTTACCACAGTGTGGTAATGTGATCTGTTTACTTCATTATAAACCCCAACTATAATCATTATGGCGTCTTTAAGATTCTCCCTGGTAATGCCTAATTCTTCAATTGTGTTATGTGATATATATAAATAAAAAAAAACACTATACATTATACATAACATTAT
>JAQMYJ010000021.1:5594650-5613464 GCA_030014305.1 Clarias laeviceps
CACAAACAGGAAGTTAATATCACCAACCATTCCCATTTTATTAAGGTGTATCCATATAAATGGCCCACCCTGTATGTATGCACGCACACACACACACACACACACACACACACAGAGCTGACGTAGTGTTTCTCCCTGTGGTGTTCAGGTATTCGATTCCTGCTGAGGAGAAGGCTAAACTTGATAAAGTAGTGCACACGCTGCTGCAGGCCAACGGCACACCGGGACTCGAGATGCTGGAGAAGAACATAATGGTGAGAAAATGATATATAGGCATGCGCACACACACACACACACACACACACACACACACACACACACACAGTATATACACTGACATGCTTACCTACATGATATCTAATAATACATACTACATATGTACATACATGGTATTTAATAATACAGGTTACATACACATCTACACACATTCATATGCACACGTACTGTATTTAATAATACAGACTATAAACACATATACATATACACTGTATATAATGTAGTTTAATAATGTATACTATACAATGTAATTTAATAATATAGACTATACACACATACACATATACGTTCTATTTAATTATACGGATTATAAACTTATTCGAGTACACACACATATTCATGGTATTTAATAATACAGACTATACACACCCGTACACTATTTAATTATACACTCCTTCACACCCACACACGCACATACAGTATTTAATACAGACTGCACTCACACATACAGCGAAGTGCAGGAAAACTTATAAATACCCAATTTTCCATCATTCTCTTGTTAAAATCCCTTATAACTCTTCTATACACACACACACACACACACACACACACAGAAACCTACCCACCCGTGCATTCCCTCGCATCTGTATTGTACTTTTAAACCGCAGCATTAATATACTGTACCAGTAGCAGGACCCATAAACAGCCATATACTGCTGATCGGTTACTTCCATACAATCATTAAACCATAATAAACTCAACACAGACACTAATAAACCATTACAATTCTCAACAGTGTACTGATACTAGGGGGGAGACTATTATTACAGTAGCTATATCTACAGCCTGCACTATTATACTCATTAAAATGTTAAAAGTGCAGTATTGTGTAATTGTGTTCTACATTTTAAACAGCAATGAACCGAAGATCCTTAATGATACAATAACAGTGTGTATGAGGTGGTCAATATTAATAAACTGGCCAATGCTTAAAAAGTGCCAAACAATTTGCATTTATATGTAATTAACAGCAGGACTGATATAGTTTAATGAAGGTTAATAACACTTACATCTGACTTGTTTGTTCTTTATTCAGTTATTAAGTGTGAATGTTATTTAAATGTGAACAGCTGCTGTAATAAATAAATATACAGTGGGATATGAATATATGGCATACCTTTATACTGGGATCAACGTATGAATAAAAGTTGCTTAGAAACGTTGATATTAATTGTAAATAATCTTGGAAATGTGTGTGTGAATGTGTAAGATCTCTCCAGAGGTGCTGAGTCGCGAGGGGATTAAAGTCCACCGCACGGTGCAGCAGAGCGGACAGTTCGTTGTGGTTTTCCCCGGCACGTTCGTCTCCAGAGTGTGCTGCGGCTACAGCGTGTCCGAGACCGTACACTTCGCCACGCCGCAATGGATGAACCTGGGCTACGAGGCTGCCAAGGTGAGACGCCTATCTCTGCCCTCTGCTGCCACCTGCTGGACTAATGGGTTACAACGACAGCTCTTAACTTCCTAATGTACAGTATATTCACTCCTGCCCTGTATGTGTCTGCGGTGTTGTTTTTGTTTCCTTTGGATCAGGATCTGAAATGCAGGCGGATCGCGAAACCCTTCTCCATGGAGAAGCTGCTGTACCAGATCGCCACGGCCGAGGCCAAACGAGAGAACGCACTTCTGCTGAGTACAATCTCCTCTCTTCTCAAAGATCTCAGGTCAGCACCTCACTCTCACATGAGTCAAAACTTAGTATGCGTTACGATGGACACACGTTAAGTCTTTAATGAGAAGTTACTGAGACTGAGATGGATGAAAGGCATTTGTAGGGGAAAAAAAAACCTTTTTTTATATTTTTTATAATTAATTTTATTAAAGCCATTTGTCTTGGTACAATTTATTCAGAGTTATTATTATATTAAGAGTGTTATAACGCTCCTCTGGTGTATGTGTGTGTTATTGTAATGTAGGAACATAGAGATGAGGCAGAGGCAGGATCTCTATGAGGCCGGGCTGCTCTCATCCGCTCGCTACGGCACTCACGATAACGGCCACTCAGACAACAGGAAGAAACCACGCAAGTGGCCCGCGCTCGAATCATCAGAGAGACGGTGCCAAATGTGCCAACACCTCTGTTACCTGTCCATGGTGAGACACACACACACACTGTACAGTACATGCAACTACAACACCACATCCTGCATCCTGCGACATGCTCCACTTTTGCTCAAAATGTCTCCGGATGGAGGGGGGGATTTTTATTCAGAAAAATAAATAAGATGATTCTAATTGTAGTTTTGGTACAAAGGGGTGTAAATGCACATACGAGGATAAGTCAAAAAAAATTGTCCAGCTGTCAACAAGCTTTCATATTCCCTAATTGAAAAATGTTTTACACTCCAGCTGTGAGATTCAATTCATAGTTGATTCACACTTTTTATTTAGATAAACTTACAAATATTAAATGTTCGAAAATTAATGATGTAACTGAATTTAACAGAAAATTAGCATTTCCATAAATACGCGGTTTGTGAATGTTTCACTGCTGCTTCTTCTTGGTTTGAGTTTATTAGAAGTATTTATTACGGGGCAACACCGCCACCTACTGGACCGGAGTGCAGAGCAGAAGATTGACATGGAATAAAAAGATTATTTGATATTTAAACGATCAGCACAAGTTACACATCGTTTTCTAAATGTTCATTAGATACGTTTTATTAGTAGTTTTTAATTCTGTAAGAAATGCAGCTGCTGAAAGTCAGACAGATACACAGCTCTAATAAACACAACCAGGGAAAAAAGTTTACAAGAGGTTAATAGATGATGTGTGTGTGTGTGTGTGTGTGTGTGTGTGTGTGTGTAATTGTCAAGAAAATGAGCAGAGAATTAACTGCGGTCTGTGTTGCAGGTGGTGCAGGAGAACGAGAACGTGGTGTTCTGTCTGGAGTGTGCTCTGCGCTACGTCCAGAAACACAAATCCTGTCGTGGACTAAAGATGATGTACCGCTATGACGAGGTAATCCTCAATAGTCATAAAGTTAATCTGCGCCTGCAGAGGGCGCTGGTAAGAGGGGTTCGCTGATCACCATGCTGATTGTGTTCTTTGCGGTCACTCTGGGTTTCACGGCCTTCAGCTTCGCAGTATCAGTTATGTAACGGCCACCGAGATTTTTCCTCTAGGTTACAGATTCGCTCTCGCCATCGGGCGAGTGTGTTTAGATCTGAGCGCTGCACGGGTTCACTATTCAAACACGTCCAGGTTTGATGAGACGAGTGGAAACGGATGTGTCCACGCTGTAATTTACTGAAGAAAGGAAACGTGGAGCGTTTCTGCTCCATTACACAAAACATCTTCAATTTAATACAAAATCCACCATGTGGAGGAAAAGTCCTCTGATACACATGTGACCCAGATGTGACAAGCTGATGACCAGCATGCTCTGTGATATTCCACTGAGAATAAAGTTTTGGCGCCCTTGGCCAGATGTGACCAGCATGCTCTGTGATATTCCACTGAGAATAAAATTTTGGCACCCTTGGCCATGTGTGATCAGCTGGTACTTGGCATGCTCTCTGATATTCCACTGAGAATAAAGTTTTGGCACCCCTGGCCAGATGTGACCAGCATGCTCTCTGATATTCCACTGAGAATAAAGTTTGGCACCCCTGGCTAGATGTGACCAGCATGCTCTGCGATATTCCACTGAGAATAAAGTTTTGGCGCCCCTGGCCAGATGTGACCAGCATGCTCTGCGATATTCCACTGAGAATAAAGTTTTGGCGCCCTTGGCCAGATGTGACCAGCATGCTCTGCGATATTCCACTGGGAATAAAGTTTTGGCGCCCTTGGCCAGATGTGACCAGCATGCTCTGCGATATTTCACTGGGAAAAAAGTTTTTGCGCCCTTGGCCAGATGGGACCAGCATGCTCTATGATATTCTACTTAGAATAAAATGTTGGCACCCTTGGCCAAATGTGACCAGCTGATACTCGGGATGCTCTGTGATATTCTAATGAGAATAAAGTTTTGGCACCCTCAGCTAGGTGTGACTAGCTGATACTCAACATGCTCTGTGATATTCTTCTAAGAATAAGGTTTTGGCACCCTCAGGTAGATTTGACCGCTTGATACTCGGTATGCTTCGTGTTATTCTACTTAGAATAAAATCTTGGCACCCTTGGCCCTATGTGATCAGCATGCTGTGTGATATTCGCTTGAGAATAAAGTTTTGGCACCCTCAGCCAGATGTGACCAGCTGATAATCAGCATGCTCTCTGATATTCACCTGAGAATAAAGTTTTGGCCAGATGTGACCAGCATGCTCTGATATTTAACTAAGAATAAATAAGTTTTGGCACCCTGGGCTTTGTTTAATCTCTTCTCATCATTATTGTTGTGTCTGGCCTTAAGTTGATGATGGTGATGGTGGTGGCCTGTTATTTGTTCTTACATTCTGCGTTTCTCCGTTTATCTTTCTCCAGGAGCAGATCAACAGTTTGGTGAATCTGGTGTGCTGTAAAGCCACGAAGAGCTCCGTGGAAAGCTGTAATGGCTCCAGCCCTAACAAAACCCTGACCAAGCGGCGTCCGAGGAAGAGCCCCTCTTTAGAGCTGACTCTCACCCGCTTGGGCAAAAACACCACCTTGGCTGTCTCATGAAAAAGAGAGTAAGAGAGAGAGAGAGAGAGATCCCTCACAACCCTCTCTCTCCATCACTCTGTCTCTCTCAAACCCGGATCTTCTGCCTCCTCCAGTACGGCGAAACTTGCTGCGTGTGAGCGAGCTGCCTTTTTTGCACTAGAGCGAAAGAAGGTTTTTGCCTTTGGATTATTATTTTTTTTTTAGTTGTTTTTTTAGTTAGCATTAAGCGGTGTGCTCTCTGGTCTGATCGAGACAGACGGACGTCGTCCTCCTCTCTCACCGGAACCTTCCTCCTCATCCTCAGCCCTGTCGACTGCATACACACTCAGCCTGAACTGTGAATCGAGACACGTCGGTGCTTCTCCTTTTTTTAATTCTCTTATTTTTGTGTCAAGATTCCAGAGACACAAAGGCCACCCGGTCGGCCTGGACTGCTTTGTTCTTTTTTTGTTTTAGGTTACTCTACCACCCCCCACCCCCCACCCCCCTTTTTTTTATATATATTTTTTTTTACTTTTTGAGTTCTTCTTTGAGTTAGTTGCAAAGGCGAGGTAACACTTGAAAGCGAGACTTGTTTTCGTTGTTTTTAGTTGTCAGATGGTTTTAATCCGACGGGTGGTGATGTGACGAGCTCCCGCGCTGACACTAGCGACTCCTTAACTGTGCCTGACCTGCAGGTCTTCAGCCGAGGAGCTTCGTCTGATTCTTTGGTGCTGTTTTATTTGATTTTTATTTGATTAGTTTATTTGTATTATTATTATTTTTTTTTATATCAATACACAAAAAACAAAGGTAAATGAAATGGAGTGCTATTTGCCTTTGGAGGCGTTCCGCTTCGACATGTGCAATCGTGTTAACATTCCACACGTCCTGATTTATCAATTCATCTGTATTCATCAAAAAAAAAACTGATTCATCAACTCACTCTCTCACTCACTCACTCATCGTCTATACCGCTTTATCCTGTATTCAGGGCCGCGGGGACCTGGTGCCTATCCCAGGAGACTTGGTACCCTGGACAGGGTGCCAATCCATCGCAGGACACAAACACACACACACACACACACACACTCACTCATTCACACACTACGGGCAATTTGGGAACGCCAATTAGCCTAACCTGTATGTCTTTGGACTGTGGGAGGAAACCGGAGTACCCGGAGGAAACCCACCAAGCACGGAGAGAACATGCTCATCTTTACCAGTTAACATTAATTATTGTTATTTTATTTGTGTGCATTTTTTATAATTTTTTTTAAATCATATTTTTTTCCACTTCACTTTGGATGATCCCGAGTAGAGCCACTAGCAGGGGGTGTATAATGTGAAATAGTTTTGATTTAGTTTTGTTTGTTTGTTTGTTTTTCTTATTGTTATTTTAATTTTTGTCTTATAAGTGATTTCTCAAAGGGTCCCATTGACTTTTTCTTTTCTTTTTCTTTTTTGTATATAATCCTGTAAATGTCTGTTTAAATACTTGAGCCTCTGCATCGAGGTGCCAGAAAGAGGAAATCGAGAGGACAAACACGCCATGAAGAAACAGCCTTACCTTTCCGTTTCTTCATTGGGCCGGAGTGAGTGAGTCAGTGAGTGTGTGTGTGTGTGTGTGTGTGCGCGTGTGTGTGTGCGCGTGTGTGAGAGAGAGACACGTACAGGGTTCCTCTGGCATCGTAGAGAAAATCTGAAGTGCTGCTTATATCGGTGATAAATAAGATATGGAGTAGTGATGCCCTTCCCTTCTTCATCCCAGGTTCTTTGTTTTTTGTTTTTTTTTGGTTGTTTTTTAGCTTTACTTTTTTAAAGAAAAGGGATAAAAAAATACCTAAACAAAAAAAAAAAAAAAGGTTTTTACATTTTCATTACTGAAAATTCAACAATGTAGTAGCTACTCATGTTGCACTGAGCTTGCCAGTTGTGACTGTCAAGATAACAAAAAAAAAAAAATAGAAAAACCCTATAATCCAGTTTGATGGTTGTCGTCCTTTCCAGAAGACTGAATTGTTTTAGGACTATTTAATTCAAATCAAGTCAGGTTTGTTTTTCTTTTCTTTTCTTTTCTTTTCTTTTTCAACTCAAGCGCGGTTGTCAGGTTTTTATGGCCTTACGATGCCTTTTATTCACTTTTTTCTTTTCTTTTTTTTTTGCTGTTTGTTTTTTCCTGAAATGTTGTATGGAAGATTTTCTCAGCGTCTGGCAACGTTAATTTATTCGCACTGCGTTTCTGCCTTTCCCCACACGCGGAAAGATTTCATGTTTGTTATATTTTTTTTCTTTTGTTTTTACTTTTCAAGTTTGTACTCGAGGTTTAATAAAAACTTATGGACAATTTGTAGCTTTTTCGATATGTCTGTGGATTTCTTTTTTTCTTCAGCATTCATGAATGAACTCATCTTTGCGGTGTTCCTGTTCATCGGTTCAGTGTGCAGTGGTGTTGAGTTCAGTCGGGGCTGTTTACAGGACACTCGAGTTCTTCCACTCCAACCTTTAACACATCATTTATTCATAGAGCTCGCTTTATGCTCACCATCATGCTGAAACAGGTTTGGGTCTCTATGGATCTGTTCACATTACCAGTCTAATTCGATTCTAATTAGATTTTTTTTTTACCCAAATGTGAATGCACCAATCTGATTATTTTTTTCAGATCGGATCTGAGTCACTTTCATATGTGGTCCTAGATCGGATATATACCCGGTGTGTGGTCATGTGACTTGAATGAGAACGTTCAGATCAGAATCGATGACGTCATTGGTCAACACTTGCAGCGTGGGGATTATATAGCAGTAGATAGCAATAGCTACTAAAACAGCTGAAGCAATGAGGCTGGGCTCCTTCCTTCTTATGTACGTCAAAATAGCTACTAAAACAGCTGAAGCAATGAGGCTGGGCTCCTTCCTTCTTATGTACGTCAAAAAATTACAGCCGACTACCTGCCAGCCGTCGTCCAGAGGAAAAATCCCAAGCATATTTTTTGCTAAAACCACACCTAAATTAATGAGTGGTCATGTGAACTCATGATGATGCCGAAGACTTCGTAAGTCTTGCGTATTGGTCATCAATGAACAAAAGTCTTTATAAGTCTTCTTCAACCAACAAGTCTTTATAATTCTTCAAGGTTGTCTTCATAAACCTTGTTGATGGAAGACAAAGACTTCCGAAGACCTATGAAGACTTGTTCATTGAAAGCGATGATGTACGAAGACTTATTGATTGATGACTATAACTTAGGAAGACTTGTGAATGCTTGATGCTTGAAGCCAAAGACTCTGTAAGTTCTTGGTCTTCAATCAAGAAGTTTTGTTTTCAGTCAAGAAGTCTTTGGCTTCAAGCAGCAAGTCGTCTCAAGTCTTCATAAGTCTTTTTCTTCCAGTCTTTGTAAGTCGTCGTTCATATTGGTAATTCTTCATAAGTCTACATGAGCCTTGTGGATTGAACAAAACAGCTTAAGTTGATTAAAGACAAAGACTTATGAAGACTTCTTTAATTAAAAACAAAGATTTCTTGATCGAAAGAGGACTTATTGAAACTTCTTTAATGAAAGGATGTGACCGATGATAACTTGATTGAAGTCCAAGACTTCGGAAGATTAACAAAGATGATGTTTTAACCCAGATATGGTGAGCAAAGACCATTTCGTGGGAGTTTCATTGGGGACATATTACACAAGATATTTGTTTGCCTCAAAAGTCTCTAGTCGCATTCCCAACCCTCTAGTGTTTTGCTGCATGTTTCAGTGCCCAATATGATGATGAACCACCATGAATCAGCCACGGTCAGTTATTTCAATGTCTCTGCAAACTCACTCAAATGAATCGTCTCCTGCTCTCTGGAACATTGAGTCCTCGATCATTTTGCAGCTGTTTAATTGTATATTTCATTGACGTCCCCTTTAATCCAGTTGTTTAAATACAAGCTGTGTAACATTCTGCATTCTTTTCGTTCCTCTGACAGAGCTTATTAGCTCTGGATTGATGTTTACAGTATTACTAGTTTTTGAGTTATTGATCCCAATCTCAGTGACTCAAAAACTAATAATCTCAAACATCAAATTGGACCTAATGTGCTCTGGCCGAGGAACGAAAAGAATACAATATGTTACTAAAGTGGAAAATTTATTTTTTATTCATGTTTAGGCAGTATGATGAGCATGTGCAAACAAAAAGCACAAGTTAAAAAAAAAAAAAAAAAAAACTTTTTAATTTTTTTGTTTCGGCTCATTACAGTACATTAATCCCCTATTGTGACCTCATATAAGAAGCTCCCCTTGCTTAGGCTCATTTAAATGCACTGAAACTGACACTTGAGTTTAAGGTATAAAAAAATTATTATCTGAGGGTTTTTTATTTTTATTTTATCTGAACCATTAACAGATGCACCTTTAAGTGAATGATCCAGCAGAGTAATAACTCCGGTATGAATATATTAATAATGATATGGTTAGGTTGGACTTTTAATCACTGGAACATGCTGGCTGTGCTTCCTGAACCCTGCTTTGATTTGAGAAGTGTTGATTTTTAACGGTGTGTAAAAAATTGAAAGGTACGGCATTCACAAAGGTTTAACTCCATATATTTAAAAAAAAAAAGGAAAAGAAAAAAAAACTACCCAAACAGCTGGAGAAAGTAAACCTCTTTTCACAATAACATCATTAAAGGTGCATTTTGGTGTCTCTGGGAGTCTTGGGACTTTCTTGGACAGGACACAAGGTCACCAGTTCCAGTATACCTTTACTTCTTCCTTTTTAAAAAAAAATTAATTTAATAATAATGAAAATCAGATTGACAGCGCAGGTGGATTCATCAGCTAAGAGGATCAGATAAACGCTGCATGGCGCGAACCAGGGGATTTCTGTACAAAACCTCATGAGATCATAAAATACCGGTTACACACAACACTTGTATAATTTCACACACACACAGAGGGCAGAGCACACAGTTTTCAAAACGATACTCATTCATCTATGTGGACGAGTTACGATTTCCACAGTTCTTGGAGGACTGATCTTGTCCTGCTCAGATCTTCTCCCTCTCATCCCTGACTCCGGTCCTCTCATCTTCATCCTCGCCCTCCTCTTCCTGGGTGTCCTGGCTGGCTGAGTCGGTGCAGGTGGAAGAGAGCGAGGCAAGTTTATGCCTGAGCTCGGCCTGTGTCGGGACCTGCAGTGTGATCTCGGCTCCGAACGACTCCACGTCCGGTTCTGGCACAAGTTTAAAAAAAAAATAATAATAAAAAAAAGAGAGAGAAAATGGATTAAAAGCCTGATTAGCAGGAAGGACAGGAGTCGTCTCTAGAGACTGTAAGTTCTTCTGATAATCCTTTAATGCAATTAGCACTAATTGAAATTCCTGTTGGTGCCGCCTTCCCCTCCCTCCCAACGCAGAGCAGGATCTTTCCTGAAGCCCTGTAAATGTCAGGTCTGATTTAGAGGCTGAGAACTGAGGAACGTCAGCGTCTGTGCACTTTCAAGGATGTAAAGAGTTAGTAGGGAATGTCTGACATGTGCTTTGGTTCAGAAGGTCCCAGGTTCAAATCCCAACACTGCCAAGTTTCCACTGTTGGGGCCTTGAGCAAGGTGTATAATGAGATAAAAGTGCATTAAATGCAACGGGGCGTCTCAAGAGGATGAAGACAAAAACCAGGTACCTTATTGCACTCTATTTTACTAAGATTTTATTTTTATTTTTATAAATTATAGGTTATAAATAAATTTTTATTTAAGAACTTCTAAACTTCTAAACAAATAAAACACCTGGCAAGAAGCTACATAAAATGAATGCCATGAGATTTAAGTTAAAGGAGCGCTTTGCAATTTTTGGGAGCCCTCTACTGTCTCGCAGATGAACTACAATCCCAATAACAGAATGCACAAATTTATAGTCCTTTTTTTTTCCCTCCAGGTGCATAGTAACTAGAGAGGCAGAACTCAGCAGCTCTGCTCAAGACGGAGCTTATTTTGGGAAGAAATTGATTTACACTTTGCATTTCAAGTCAAAGTGACAAGATGCTGTTAATGAACCCCATTGAAGTTAGGCATCATGTTTATTATAATAAAAAAATCATTTAGGCAGACGCCCTTATCCAGGGTGACTTACATTTTTATCTCATTAAACATCTGAGCAGTTGAGGGTTAAGGGTCTTGACCCAACAGTAGCAACTTGGTGGTTGTAGGATTTGAACCTGGGACCTTCCAAACCATAGTTCAATACTTTAACCACTGAGATACCCTTGACCTTAATAATACAATACATACACATTATGATGTCTAAGTCTGTTGAAGAAAAAAAAAAAACTGCCATTAATAAGGTATAAACAGATAGTGTTCTGCATAATGAATGATCATGCACAGATAATGTTTTGCATAATATTTCTCTGTAGATCACCTCTTTTAGCTTGTAGGTGCACTTGCAGGTCAGGTGATGTGCAATACTGCACAGTATATTTTTGAATGAGGACGTGACCACAACCAGAACGTTTCTTTCACATCGAGAGTAGTAGTACTACTACAAGACTCTTATATACGTTCGTTCTGACAGCTGCTTAAGCTAAAAAAAAACATCCCTGTGTAAATGAGTAACAAAATAGCTCAAAACCTAGACCATATGTGTAGGTGTGTGTGGGTATACCCAGTATAGGGGACGCCACGCTGTTGTCCTCTGCTCCTGAGTTCAGGAAGACGTCCAGGGCCTCGTGGTCAGACATGTCCATCAGGTCCATCTGTTCGAGCATGTCCACGTTGACCTCCATGGATGACATGCTTCCTATTGGTTCTGTAAGTCACAGGAAGGGTGAACATCATCACTTCCAAGTCTATTAGGAAGCTTTCTAAAAATCACAATATTTATTTATTTATTTATTTATTTATACTCCGCTGCAGTGTTTAAGCAGTCTGGCTTACAAGTTTATTCTACCAGAGCAGCCCGGTATCTAACGGAAATGGGATCTTTGGAGCAAGTCACAGGAGTGATTATGGACATCATGTGTTCAGCTCTTCAGTACTACTTAATAAATTAACATTTTTATTGGTATAAAAAGATTGAACACTTTAAGACATGCAGTCAGTCAACTCTGGGTCGCAGAATTAGCACTGTCGCCTTGCACCTCCAGGTCCTGGGTTCGATTCCTGTGTCGTGTCTGTGTGCATCTGTATGATCTCCCTGTGGTTGCTTGGTTTCGTCCGGGTTCTCTGGATTTCCTCCCACAGTCTAAAGACATGCAGATTAATTGGCGTTTACAAATTGCATGTAGATGGTCCTCTAGAGAAGGAACTGGCAACCCACTCCAGTATGCTTGCCAAAAGAACTTCATGGACAGCATCTAGGAAGGTCTGGAGTCTTCCGAATTTGTGATTAACCCAGGGGTTTCTGTTTGCTCCTTTTACAGCAAAAGACCCCAAAGGTCTTACAAGTAAAACATAATCACAAATACTTGCATCTAAGAAACTTAAATCAATGAGTCCGTTTGATGTATTTGTAACAAAACATGATGTCATCCTGAGTGGACACATGCTGTAAAAAACTTTTATGAATAAAACACTTTTAAAGTAGTTTAATCACCATTAACAATAAACAGTTTGGGAAAAATGTTGAGTCAGGCTGATGTAATTGATGCATGAAATAATTAATTATATCCAAGTGAATTTTAAACAACACCCATTAGATGTCATGAAAGAGTCCAATCATGGCAGTGCATCAGGTTTAACATTAGGTTTAACATCAGGTTTAACATCAGCTATTATCATGGGTACTTTTAATTATCTTATAATTTTTTTTTAGTAATAATTCCAACTGAGTGATTAAAATAAATATATTTACTAAATACAAGGGGCGTTCAAGTCAAACTGGGACTTGGGATGAAATTTCTTGTGAATGAAGGCATCGAATTGATTGACATTTACAGAAGGCTTCAAGCACATAAAAAACAGATGGATAACTTGTCTCCAACTTGTGGAAGAAATTCTGCTGGAAGTTATTGCCACATCCACCTGTACAGTCCTGACCTCGCTCCAAGCCAGTTCCACATGTTTGTACCATTAAAGGAGTTCCTGGGAGGCCGGCGTTTCAGACGTGAATCAGACAGACAGTTCGATCCTTGTACTTTTGGTTTGGTGCTTGTACTCCAGTGATGTATTTTGTCAGTTTAATTTGTTGATCACATGGTTTATATCTGTACCACACAGGGATTTTGTTTAGTAATAATCCATAGAAATCATTCCTTAGATTCCCATCTGAGCTAGAAATGGAAGAGAATACCAGTTCTTTGAGTTTTGAGACAGTTTGTAAGACAGCATATGGTCCTCAAGGTGCAAACATAGGCACAGACATCTAGTATTAAAAATAAATCACGGCTATCTGTGTGTTAACAGTTCCACACTTTCAGTTAGACTACAAGTACATGCTGTTAGTGCAGGTCTGACATGCAAGAACAGAGATGACCATCATGTGTACTGTATGTGCGTGTACTGTACTGTATGTTGTGCGTGCGTGTGTGTGAGAGTGAGACAGAGAGACGGAGATGGCGGCAGGGACAGCGCAGAGCTGCATACCTCAGGGATGAGTTAAATCAGGGCATCAGGAGGAAGGAGGGGAAGGACAGCAGAGAGAAAGAGAGAAGGGACGTGTTAGCTAGGTTTACACACGTGTGTTCCTTCACAGTGTGAGATACTCTGATTTGAAGAGCAGCTGCAGGTGCTCGACTTCAAGGCATCACGATCTATACGCTTCCAGAAGCTCCTCAGCGTGACTCAATCGGCCGAAGGAAGCTTTGCTCCAATTATCTAAAACAGTCATCGATTGGAAGACAAAGACACGGCGATTCCGTAGCTACAAAATAAGCTTGGATTTTTGAAAGACGTCAGAAACAGGGCTCAGATATGATGTTTGGAAAAAGGAGCTCATGTAGGTTTATTTTTTTTGTTTTTCGAGTGATTGTAAGCATGTTATGATTCTTTACAGTATATTCCAATATACTGATATGTTTACAATAAGAACAGGTCAGTTCCAGCACTGACCTGTTTTTATTGTAAAATGTGAACCTTTTGATATAGTGAATTTTTCTGGAAAGAAACATTTTTTTTCTTCTAAAACATCTAGATGAAAACATTTTTTTTTTACTAAGTTACTCTATTTTAAGACATTCCTTATTACTCTAATATATTCTCACATAGTAGCTCATATTCCAAGTCATTACACAACAATTTTTTATCATAATTGCTCATTAACATTATCTCATTATTTTGACTTACTATCTCATTATGATAACTTACTAACTCATTTTTACATAATTGCTCATTTTTTATTAAATAACTCAATATTTTATTATTACATATCTCAATATTTATTACGAGTTACAAAGTCATAATAAGACACTAAGCTGAAATTACAGTCCTCTGTTATTTGTTTTCCCGTCTCCCCTCTCAGCCCTCACTGTACGTCATGCCTTGTGTTCCAGCACTGACCTGTTCAGCTGCTCTCTTACACACAAGTGACAGGGGAAAGTGCACATGTGACAAGGGAATGACACTCAAGACAGGGTCGGGATAAAGGGTTGTGCATCTTATTGACTTGCGTGCTGAGCTCCAGGCAAAACTCATTCTCAGCAACGGCAGCTAAAAGCTTTTGAGAGGGCTCCCTGAAGAGCAATCGTCTCGCAATACAACGAGTTCTTCACATCCAAACGTTTGGGTTCACTACCGAGAAGTGTAATTTCATCAGTTATGAATATTGTGCGAAATGCCTTATTCAAACAGAAGTGTAATATTCTTTACTAATCCAAGTCCCTTAATGGCTGGATGCAGTGAGAACAATAACAAATCAGGCAAAGATATAAATATTGAATATATAAATGTTTTAAACAAGACAAGCCTCTGTGTTAGTATTGTGTACACTGCCAGTCAAAATATGCTCCACCCCTGGGGTTTTATTACAGTTTAATCACTATTATTGTCAATACATTAAAAAACATAATAGAAATTATACTAGGAAATGAGGAACGCTCAATGTTTGTGGAACTTATTAACTGGTCGTTCTCAAATTGCATTGTGTCTGAGCATACTGGAGTTCACTCACTTATCTGTAAATAACTAAGTAGGATATTAAAGTATTTACTGTATGTATTGATGCTTCTTCAGACCATCCCATGCACTAACTCTAATATATTTATATATATTTAGCATGAATAACCGAATACTAATAAGTGTATATTAAACACTTAAACACAGTTGCTGAATGACTCCTGACTGAATCTTGAATGACTCTAGACAGACTTCTGAATGACAACTAAACACTCTTAACTGACTCTTGACTGACTCCTGATTGACACCTGAAGGATTCTTGACAGAAACTGGAACATTCTGAACTGTTTCCTGACTGATTTCTGACTCCTGTATAACTTCTGACTGACTCCTAAACAACTCCTGAGTGACTCATGACAGACTCTTGAATGATTCCTCTTTGTCTCTCTTGAATGACTACTGAAAGACTCCTGAATGACTTATACCTGACTCCTGACTTCTGAGTGACTCTTGAATGACTCTTCAATGGACCCTGACTGTCTCTTGAATGGCTCCTGACAGTATCCAGAAGACTCATGAATTGCACTGTCTCTCCTGAATGGCTCCAGATTGACCCATGAACAGACCCTGACTATCTCCTGAATGTCCCCTGACTGTGTCCTAAAAGGCTCCTGACTATCTCCTAAATGGCTTCTGACTGTGTCCCAAATGGTTTCTGACTGTCTCCTGACTGAGTACTCAAATGGCCCCTGATTGGCCCATGAATGACCCGACTATCTCCTGAATGGCCCCTGACAGTGTCCTGACTGTCCTCTAAATGGCGCCTGTCTGTCTCCTAAATGGCTCCTGCCAGTGTCCTGAATGACTCATGAATGGCCCTAACTGTCTCATGAATGACCCCTGACATTGTCCTAAATGTCTCCAGATTGTATCCTAAATGACTCCTTACTGTCTCCTGAATGGCTCCTGAATGGCTCCTGACTGAGTCCTGAATAACACCTGACTGACTCTTAGATATAGACTCCTAAAGTATGTTCGCCAGACTCTTGAACAACTCAAGACCACCGTTTCTCTGTTTGGTCCACATTTAATAACAAATGCCTCTCGATTCAGTTAGACACAATGCTTCATTATATTTATTGATTTCTGATTATTTTTACAGAGTAAATTAGTGCTGAAATGTACACAGTATGTGGTAGTGAACCCTGACGTTTGGACCCTGTGCAGCACATCTATAGCATATCATCATTAGTATTTGTCTGAACTGCATTCCATCTGTATCTCGTTCACCTCTCCTCTCGGCAATCTGCAGGTAGCTGGTGGACAGGTAATGCTCCATGTCCTGCTGAAATGCCTCCTCGAAGAACTTTTGCCTATCTTTCAACTTCACCTGCTGCTGTCCGGATTCCGCCTCTGGGACCTTCTGAGCATGCTCCGAGTCCAGCTCCGCTGTGATTAGGGGAAAGATAAATCAAATGTAAGGTGAAATAAAAATGATGACGGAAAAATTGTCTTGCTTTTGTCAAAGCCTATATGGCACCTCATCACGTTAAGGCTCTTATTCAAGGGGCACCATCATGGATACTTTCATGACATAACTTGGACATTTTAGAATTAAGATTTTGTCCATTCATTCTGAGTAAACTTGTCATCCCGGTCACGCTGCAATGCAGATCTGAATGCAAACATAAAACCACAATATTACAATATGCACTAAAATAATAGGGATGAGATCACTGTGCTAATCACAGCATCCTCTGGAGAGCAAAGAGACGTATCATGTAGTGTTAAAGGCAGGCAGTAATTACCTCTATACAGGATTCCAGGGCTTTAAGGTTCATCACACCTTCAATTATCTCTATGACACACAACCTCTAATTAGCACGTTGTGCCGTGAGAAGGTTCACAGACTCAGAGGCAGTTTGATTCTTTAAACCCCCTGATGGCTAAGACAATCGAAGAAGCTGGACAATGCGGTTACAGCCTGTAGGCAGGCCTACAGACACACACACTCGATCTCACACACACACAGAAACAACACACAGTATCGAATCTCAGCACCACTTCGTTACTGATTACAGTCAGAAAACAGAGGGGACTGTGGAGGAAGAATTGAATAACTGTGCAGACAGTGAACAGTGAACATCCTCATTCACAGCCTCCACACACACACACACACACACACACACAGCTCTTTTTCTCTGATTCTTTGTCCTCTAATCTCACTTTCCTCTCTCCTCCTGCTCTACTCTCTTCCCTCCATCTGTGTGGGCTACTGAGACTGCTCTAATACGTGACAGACCCGAGTGGGCGTCTGCCAAAACCCTCCCTTATTTCATTTTTTTATTTAATCTGTTTGCCTTAAATAAAACATCAGCAGTTGGACTGCGTTTTGTGTGGGTGTAAATGTCTATATTTACTGTATATAGTCATTTGTGGTAACTGGTTATGTGTTTGTTTCTATTAGTTCACAGACAATCTAAAGAGCAAAAATATGTATTGATGACAAACTAAATTATAAAAACTTTATAATTAAAGTATATAATAATAATTATTATATCATATGATGATATATAATAAACCCCACATTTTAGGAGTTCATATAGTGTCATTAAGACTATAAGACAAGATCAACATCATATCAAGACATCTTAAGATCATAAGACAAGATTAAATTTTAATTAATACTAATTATGAATGTGATTGATGTTTCTTTTCTAAATGAAGGTACAGAAGGTCATTGCATGCACACAGTTGAACAAGGTTAACATACTACTGTATAAGTAACAATCCTAATCTCATCAACAGCCACATAAACATTAGAGCTGGGAATCTTCAGGGATCACCCGATACGATATTATCATGATACCTAGGTGATGATTTAATCCGTATTGCGAGTCTGTAAGTATCACGATTTTATAAATGTCCTGATTCAATAATCATTTTTTTTTTTTTTTCAGATTTTGCTATAATACAGTATAAAATCTTGAATGGTTAAAAAACAAAATTGAGTAATAACTCTAAAGATTTATATAACACTATGCACACTCATAATTTAATTGCACACACAAAAATGTGTAACGCCATCTGTTGAATTTTGGAATGAGCTAATATTTTTATGTTACCGTGAAGTATGCGGACTGTGCGAGAGGTATGAGATTGCGTTTATTAAATAGATTTAAATTGCACATGCATTAGCTCATATTCAAAAATGTAGAGCGCGATCTGTTGAATTTTGAGATGAACTAATGATTTTTTCAAGGTAGATTTTTTTATGATACAAGGTCATTTTCCATTTAAATTTCAAGGTAGCATATCTTCTCTTCTCGTTGGGCCGACTGCGATGAACCAAAGCCTATATGTTACTTCAAGCACAGACAAATACACCTGTGAAAACCCTATTAAAATTCTTTTAGTAGTTTTTACGTGATGCGTGCACAAAGGAACAGACAAACAGACGTGTTCTTGATGTGTTCTGTTACTCAACCTACGTCACCACAAATTATTTTTGGCAAATATCTTCAATGTAAAGACATGTTCACTTTACAGTTTTTATTTACATATATAGATTAAATAAAATTAATTAGTTCTATTACCATTAGATTCATTAGATTTCCCACTCAGAAAAAAAAATAGCTTGAAATACAAAAGTGAAAAATTTAACTTAGAATTAGGTTAAACAAACAAATCTACTTTTTTAACAAGCATCATGTATGTGCGTCATGTGTGTCATCTGCCATAACATGTATTTCCAAAAAACTAATATAAGGATGCTGTGCTGCCTGCCATTGTGTGAGTATATTCGAGTGTTCCACCGATAAGATTATAACGGAATTGCAATGCGTTTTTTTCCACATCAAATGCAAACATACACTACCGTTCAAAAGTTTGGGGTCACTTGCAAATTTCTTTGTTTTTGTTTAGTGATTTATTTTCTACAT
>JAQMYJ010000021.1:5613564-5632506 GCA_030014305.1 Clarias laeviceps
CAATGTAGAAAGAAATAAAAATCAGGAACCATCATGGAGTTAGAAAGTGTTCTAAAACTTTTGAATGGTAGTGTATACCAATTAAAAACAATGTTTTAAAAATGGATTTTGGAATTGATCCGAACATCCCCATGTCAAATCCAGAATAATAATTCCAAAGTGACTTCTGACTCCTGAATGACTCCTGAATTTGACTTTTTGATGAAATTCCATCCAGCTCCTGAAGAACTTAAGACCAGCTCTGGTTCAAGTCTTAAATGACTCCTAAATTGAAGGTACTACATGGTATGAAGGCTCTGTCCTATAAAATACCTTCACTTTTGTGGTCCTTATCCAAGTCAAACTGTGTTCAAGACTTTTGGTGCAGAAACTACATGGAGGAAGGTGTACCGTTACACATCACATGCCATGGTACACCATTATTGGTACTTTTTATTAAGTGAATAGTTCCGTTTCATGTTGTGGAACAAAAGCAAAACCAGTTAGTTCCTGTTATTCTGTAAGCACATACTAGCAGCTAAAAAGTCACATTATAATTAGTAGTAGTAGTAGCTGTAATAGTAGACAATCATCCATGTGTAAATAAATATAATTAAGATGACTTTTTCCTGTTCAACCGATGACTCCGTGTCTAGGTTAAAGTGAGAGGTGTGAAACGGCTAAAAGACAGCCTGAAGCAGAAAATACCTGAATCTGTGTCTAAATGCATCCTGGTCACGTTACAACGTATATATCCAGTGTGTTTATATCTGTGTGTGAGTGTGTGTGTGCATATTATGCGCATCTGGTCTGTGTGTTCTGCTCTGTCAGTTGCAAGGTTGCAATGTGTTTTGCTACTATATCTGTAATAGAACATGTTTTGTTAATCGAAACTGTGTGTGTGTGGGTATGTGTGTGTTGGGGCGTGGGCGTGCACAGGGTGGGCTATAGATCTGCACTTCCTGTGCTGTACTCGGGTGAGATACGTGAGCTGATGGACAAAAAAGATACTTTCATACAGTAAGAACCACCTACGGGAAAAACTATTCATAGCCCTGGAACAACAAAAAAACAGACGGGGAAGCATTCAGCCCAGTGCGCGGCTCAATTCGGTTTACTAAGTTTTCTGTCAAAGTTAAAATAAGCAGTCAGGATGAACATGTTGCGTTTTTATATTCAAGTCAAAGATAGTTAATAGTTAACACTTGAAATATGGAATTGTTATGCATTAAGGTCTGTTAATAATAAGGCAATGACTAAGTTCTATATACAGTACATAGCATTCTTTGTAATATTGAATGTTTGCCATACTGGTGTAATAACCATTTATTAAATGCGTGTACAATATACATGACAATATTTCATTCATGCAGTTGTCCAATCCGCTAATCATGTTTCTGCAGACTGATACCTCTAGGGTCCGGGTTCGACTCCCACGTTAGGTCTGTGCTCATGGAGTTTGCATGTTCTCTCTGTGCTTGATGGGTTTCCTCCGGGAACTCCAGACCAAACTCCAACAGACCAAAGACATGAAGATTAGGCTAATTAATGTTCCTAAATTACTCATAGTGTGTGAAAGTGTGTGTGAATGTTGACTGGACATCCTACCACGGTTCTGAAATGGGACTAAATACAAGGCAGTAGTCCACAGTCCCTAGGACTACTGAGGTTCCTAGATGGAGATGGATGGATGAACAATCAGTTAAAGTGATGCATGGCACAGTTGTAAGCGCCAGATGGCCTGATTTGAATATTTCAGAAACAATAACTGTACAATAGTCTCTAGAGTGTAGAAAGAATGTTTTTTTTCAATGCAGTTCTGCAGACAGGAACATCCTGTTGATGGGAGGTGTCGGAGAAGAACAGTCTGTACGGTTAACGTTATGTTGACATACCTGTCTTCAGTTGACTGAAAGTGGACAGTTGAAGATTAAATAAATAAATAAATAAATAAATAAATAAAAATGAAATCTCAAATTTCTGCTGCTGATCCAGCCTACACTGGGTCAACAGTTCAGGCTAGTACTTGGAGGTGGTGTAATGGTGTGGAGAATGTTTCTTGCGCTCCTTAATGCTAAGCATCATTTGAATTATGCACTGGAGATTATTCGGGTATTGTTGCTGACCAGGTGCATCAATTTATGGCTACTATTTATAATATGAGGTTTGAGTCAAACTGGGACAGTTGATTGTGCAGGAATAAAAACTCCCTTTATTTCTCTATATAATCACCTGCTACACTAATGCACTTATCCCACTGTTTCACTAGTGCGTGGATACCATCAAGGTAAAGCGTTTTCTTAGCATGCCGGAGCTATAATCGGACTGTCTGTCTGATTCACTTCTGGCCGCTCAGGAACTCCTTAAACATGTAGAAATGGCTTGGAGTGAGGTCAGGACTTTGCGGGGGATGTGGCGATAACTCCCAGCCGAGTTCCTGTAAGGTGCAAGTGGTGTTGGTGAATGATTGGGTGTAAATTTCACACAGACAGATGGAAGTCTGTGTTTTGTTCTGCAAATCGGCGTCAAGATATCTGTCGATTTTCAAGGATGAGTCGTTCCACTCGCTGAACGTTCACGAGAACGACTGCGGTGGGCTCCGAGCCACCTCGGCCAGGATCCTCATTCATGTACGGCCTTCTTTAAAACGTTTGCACCTTTCAAATGTTTTACTGCGGCTAAGAGTCTCCCCACCGTACCGTGCTAGAAGTCTTCAGGAATATGCCTACATTTACATGAAAGTCTCGGTTTGACGTGGACACCTCTCATACTGTATATTGTTTTTCCATGCACCTTAATATTACAGGATCATATTTCTTATAGCTTAATGAAATACAGTCCATTGATAATTCCAATGAAGAGACAGAATACTTATGCAAGAGAAAGTACCTTATAATCTCGGTTCCCTCCTAATGGAAGAAACACGGTTTTATTTGCATAATTCAGACATTTACAAGATTTCCTTTTCATTAGGAAAGTAATAAGATAAAGAGATGATATTCAGTCAGTTCTGGTTTTAAAACTAAGCTATCACCTCGCCGCTGTAATTTCATGGTCAAATCCAAAAAGTGAAGTAGATTTCATTTTAGGAGAATAAACTGAAGGTGACATCTCTCTCTCTTTCTCTCTCTCTTTTTCTCTCTATCACTCTGCATCTCACACACACACACACACACACACACACACTTTCAGGATTCATCTGCAGACATGAGGTAAAAAAATATATATTCTTGCTTTGCTGTGGAGGAAGACAGTCACGATTATTGAAGTAGGAACAGCAAGGCTGTAAACGAGTTGTTCCCGTGAGAATTGTTTCAGTCACTCAGTCACACACATACACTACAGTACACACGCCTTTGCCAAATGAACGTCTGTTTTTGTTGCATTGCATGAACTCGAGAGTCATTAAAATGGCTCAGAGGTGCACTCTCAGATGTTTTGTACTGTCTTGATGATAAGAGTTTTTTCGGTGGGCAGGGTGTTGTTACATGTCTAATTGTCAGGATGTTGCCATGCCAAGTGATTGCAAGGTGGTAAGTGTAATGCTAATAATGCAAATCACAGTGATAGTTAGTACATCTACATCTAGGCATTTGGCAGAAGCCCTTATCCAGAGCGACTTACATTTTTAGCTCATTATACATCCGAGCAGTTCAGGGGTTAAGGGCCTTGCTTAAGAGCCCAACAGTGGAAACTTGGTGATAGTAGAGTTTGAACCTGGGACCTTCCAAACCATAGTCCAATGGCTTAACCACTAAACTACCCCTGACCCATAAGGAATATTTTGCTATATTCATTACACATACATTTAGCATTTGGCAGACGCCCTTATACAGAGCACTTTTATCTCATACATCTAAAGCAGTTGAGGGTTAAGGGCCTTGCTCTAGGGCCCAACTTGAAAAACCAGGCTTTGTTCTGGTGATTAGTCACTCCAGTGCTCCAGCAAAGCATGCAAACATTTTTAGTCATGTGCTTAACTCATCTTATTGAGCAAGTCTCCAGTGTCAGTGCTTCGAAAAGATCAGAGGAAAATATGCAACTTAAAGTCGTATAGATGAAAAAGTCGAGTGTGTTTTTGGTGTTGTTGTTGCCTTATTAACTTTAAGAGACCGAAAAAGGCTGGTGAGAATTAACGTTTATTGTTATAACAGAAATTTGTTTCACATCATTACATTTAACTGTAAATGGGGAAAGATAGGACATCCTGGTGCCATCTCTTTTCCAGGTATGTGACACAGGAAGGGAAAAAGGAAAACATGCTTCATCAGACCAGGCCACCTTCTTCCATTTCTCCATGGTCCAGGTCTAATGCTCATGTGCCTGTTGTAGGTGCTTTCAGTGGTCGACATGGGTCAACATGGGGACCATGACCAGTCTGCAGCTGCAAACCCCCCATACAACAACAAATCGTAAAGCACTGTATGTTCTGACATCTTTCTATCAGAACCAGAATTTTTTTCAGCAAATCGGTCCGGTCCTTCACTCCCCATGTGCCTTAATACCCGTAAAAAAATCATGTGGGCAATACTAATTACATGCATAATTCAATAGCTTGTAGATCCATCTTTAGCAGCAATAACTTGAAGTACTGGAAGAGTTTCGCATCATTGTCATGTTGATTGACCCAATTTGGACAAATTTTTAACTGTCAGACAGATGGCCTCAATTTTGCCTTTAAGGTACTCTTGTCTACAGGAGAGTTCATGGTCAACTGAAAGACTGCACGGTGACCAGGTCCTGTGGCTGCAAAACAAGTCCAAATCATCACCCTTCCACCGCTCCAAACACGGCACTGAGGATTAAGGCCATTAAGATGGTCTTATCTTTCCATACAACATTGTTCCAGAAACCTTGTTGTTTGTTTAAATGCAGTTTTGCAAACCTTGATGAAGTTCTGCATCCATTTTTTTAGAATAGGCTTTCTCTTGGCTACCATTTCAAGCAAACCATACTGGTTCAGTCTTCTTCTAATTGTGCTGTCATGATGTTTAACATGCTTATTGGGGTCTCTAGGGTCTGAGATGTAGCTCTTGAGTTTTTTTGTGTGTTTTTCTCTGAGCATTGCACACTCTGGCCTTTGAGTGAATGTGCTAGGACGTCCACTCATGGGGAAATTAGAAACGGTTTTAAATGCTTTCCACTTGTTAATAATCTTTCTCACTCTAGAACATTGAGCTCCAAATTGACTGGAAATGGTTTTAAAATTATTTCCAGCAACAACATTTGCTTCTCTAAGACCACGCCTGAATGCTCCAGATCGGCAAACTGCCAAGACTTGCTTTTATAGAGGTCTGCACAACTGTTGATGATCAGATAATCAAGGGCGGATGATTAGTAGCACCTGGCTGCACCTGGCTTACCCTTTTAAATCCTATGGAAGCAGTAATACTTAGTATTCCCCATGTGCTTTTTTTTTTCTCTTTCAATTTGGCTTCATTTTTCTTAAATAAATAATGGCACAGTGAAAAAAAGTTAGGTTTATTTCATGTCGTATTTGCCTAAACCTAAGCCCACATAAAAGAGGGGGTACTATTTGAAAAGAACAAACTTCAGCCAAGACATGACCATTTAAAATGGTACATTCATAGACTGTGAAACAATTGCATGCTGGGAGAATCCGGATACAAAAAAAAAAAAAAAAACTGTAGGCGTGGGTAAGAGAGGAAACTCTGACACTGATAACACACTAGCTTCCCCATCGTTTATTTGCAGCTTGGCTGAATAGCTATATATATTTCTTCTTCAACACATGAGCAAGCAGCGTACTCCCCACATGCACACTAATAAGCATTTACTTCCTGCTGTCTCAAGCCTGAAAGCCTTTTCTTACACTCTGGTGCTAGAAAGGGAACAGAAGATTTTTATATATATATATTTTTTTTAAATAAAATGCCTCACTGGCTACCACCGAAGCCAGCTCCAGCGACTGTCGAATGCTAACAACTTTTTAGATTGGCAGGATGCTAGTGGACGTCATCATGCCAAGCTAATGTGCCAATAAATGTGCCAAGTTTCCACAGCGAGGTACACAAATCTTATTTTATTATTGGTTTAATTAGCTTAAGACAGCACAACCTGGACAGGTCACTTTTTAGGCAAAAGATGGAATGTGTAAAAAAAAAAAACACACACACACACACTGCTTACCTACTGTCATCATCATGACTGCAAAGAATAGATGACAAAATACAGAGCGCTGTACTGCTACATCTGGTGTATTAAGGATATTTAATCATTGATTATTTAATATAATACTTATCTGACACAGGGCAGTCTTTAGGACAGACTTTCTGTTTTATTTTATTTTTTCCTCAGTGACATGGCAAGCTGCATAAAAAAAAAAATTAACCAAAAAAAAAAAATAGAGGCTGGTGTTCGTAGATGCTCAAATGGAAAACGTGTTCCCTGATTGTTCCACACTTGTTTAGAACATCTTTAAATAAATGAAAATTTATCTTTTTCCTCTTAAAATAATTACAAATAATTACATGGGACACACTAACTCTCTATTATATTTTTTAAATAAAAAATAAGCCGTGAAAAATAAGCTAATGATCTGCTAATTAAGCTAAGTGTTTTTGCTCGAATATAAGACATTTCTTGATCCTTCTGGTCTTTTTTTTTTTCATCATTCCCTTGTTATCCCGTTGAACTGTTACACTCAAAGAGTGTTTTTTAATGTTCAAAATATATTTATAGATTGTAATGATGTGGAGAGGCACTGACAAAGCAGCTACTCCGCTAATTAACTTAGCTAATTTAGTTAAATAAGGCTAATGAGCAATGAGTTCTCTTTTTTCCGTTCTTTGAAGATGTCTTAGAAGATGTTAAAAATCTACTTTAATACAAATCTTGACTACTGAAATGAGTCCTGATGTGACAGTCCTCGAATACTAGCCAACTTCATCTGACTGTACTGTAAGTTAGCTACAGCAGCTAGGCTATGTTTGTAATTTTTCACCTCAGTAGACTAACTGTGATTACTTATATATAGAGATATAGAAAATTAATTTGTTTCACATATTACCCAATTGTTTTTGAACAACATGCAAAGGGCATTTTATCCTGAACACTACACTAAGACCGACCGGGTAGGTACAGGTAGGGAGCTTCGTGGTATGGATTACATAAGATGTTGAAAACACCATGGTTCAATGTTTTAGCACATCACAAAGTTTCTGTATCAGATTCAAACTGAAGTTATGTTCACACAACTGGTTCAAGAGAGACTTATATTCTTTATCTCATTAAAGATCTGAGCCATTGATAGTTAGAGGCCTTGCTCAAGAGCCCAACAGTGGGGTTTGAACCTGGGACCTTCCCATCAGTAGCCCAACGCCTTAACCACTGAGCTATCCCTGCCCATATGAAATATTAAAGGGGCATTTAAACCAAACCAGGACTTGTGATGACATTTATTGTGAAAGGAGTAAAACCAATGGACATTTACATTTGTACAACATTACTGGATATCATTCTTATATTATAAAATTCCTATTTACAGTTTCCTCCATATATAAAGGTTAAAGCTTCACTTCCAAGTGTAGTATTTTAAAAGTCATAAAAAAAGGAAATGCATTATTAATTCATATTGTATCTCTTTTTCATTTTATATATTTTGTATTTATATTTTTTCATTTTATATTTTATAAGACAAGAAAATATGCTTCATCTTGCACACTCTTTGAAATAAAGTGTCCATTTAGTGCTTTTAAATGCTGTTCAAGATTTTTTTTTTTTACTAAAATTAAGCCTTTTTTGTATTTTTTAAGAATATTAATGATAATTCACAGCTATTGTATGATTGGATTTTTTTTCCTCTTGGCATTTGGTCTGAAGTATATAAGATTTATAAATGTTTATATTGAACTTAGCTGACTGTTTTAATGCGCATATTGCTGAATTTGGATTGAAGTAAAGTATATAAAGGACCAAATACATAAGTTTTTTTTTTATTTTATAACTCTCAGAGATGTTTAAAGGAGCAATTTGAAATTCTAAGCGCCCTCTGCTGCCCCTGTGACAAAATGCGATTGAAATAAAACCACTAATAAACCTTCACCTTTCCTTCAAGCATGCAAACCTTTTCTTTACTTTATGAAGAAACCTTATTTTATCTCTTTCTCACACTCAGTAAGAACTAAGCAGAACTCTGATGACACAACTATAATAAAATGCAGTAGACAAACAATCACCTTAATTAATGAGATAATGATACTAATCTCATCTGAACTGCATAATGTCTCACTCACACACGACGCGCACACCGCCTCCTTGTGCACCTTGTTTAATGTGATGAGTGTGTGTTGTCATGCGTTACATCCACACTGTGATGAGCAACGTAGGAGTGTGTATCAGTGGGTGGACTGAGTCATACCGCCCCTGTCACTGCCACTCAGCATCCTGTACTCACAAAATGGGTCATATTTACACGCTGAAATTCCCTTCGACCTTAGCACACACACACACACACTGTACATCAGATATCACTGTCATAAAATCATAAAATTTTAAAGTCGATTCATTTAAAAAAAATTTACCAAGTTAAAACATTTTATCCAAAATTGACTTGGAGAAACAAATACAACTTATCCTAATAATTAAAAAAAGATTTACTTTGTAGGCCTATTTAATTGCATATCCATTTCTATAACTTAGTGTTTGCTCATTGTCATGAAGGGTGCCAATAATTCTGGAACACCCAGAAAAAAAACATCATTTACTATATTCAAAAAATCTTTAAGTTCTGGAGTGTATAATGGTCAGAGTCTGAAAACATTGGAGAAAAGTTCACATCGTTGTTGAGGGTAAAGAAAAGAAGCTGAAGAATCTCCACGGCGACGTCGTTGCCGTGGTTTCCGCCTCTTGACGCTGTTGGTTGGCGGATTCGAAGGTTCGAGTAGGTACGGATGCGTAGGGGAAGATGCATATTCCAAGTCAAACAAGTGATGAACAGTGCATGAGGAGAGACTTGTGTGTGTGTGTGTGTGTTCAACAGCCCTCTCCAAAACACTCCATTTCATCCTCCAGCCTCCAGCTCTCACATACTGAAACCAGACGCCTCTCAGACAGCGCACACACACACATTTCAGTTAGCTTCAGCTGCTAATATTGTTTGAATGATTCACTTCTATTTTCCAGAAATAAGTGCTCATGAGTTCATAAGGAAAAGTTTCAGAGCTAACCTCAACATCATATCATGACATCATCAGAACGTTCAAGACGTACATGTAAAAAACAAAAAAAACAATGCTAATACAGTAAAAAAAAAAAATTTCACACATCGCTCATGCTTATTGTCTTGTAGCATGCTAGCATATTAATTAGCGAATTAACTGCCGCGGATAAGATTCTCAGCGCAGAATGTCAAGCAGCTGCAATGTCTTAATGTCGTCTTGCTAGAGCTAACACGCGCATGCGGGATGTGCTAGTAAGTATACAGTACATGTACATGCTGGTACATACGACACTGTGGTGTGATGTGTGATGTACTAGCTAATTATTTTTTCAACACATCTGAAAGTTGTTGTTTTTTTCCAGTGTGCCAATGCTCTTGCAAAACAAGTTCATCCCTGTTAGCACCTACTGTACATTTTTTCCTCTATAATCTCAGCTAACAAATCTTGGCTAGTTCCCATCTAAGTAAAGGCTAACATGTGCTTGTAACACGCACCGAGGAAAGCGCTATCTACAATCTTCCACATACATGACCTCATTTACACCTTTGATTGACTAGGGTCGCTGAGTGTGACATGAAAGGAGACAAAGTATGCCGCCCCATATTCACCCCATCAGAGAGCATGTCTTCAAATTACAGCAACAAGTTTTCTTTCATATTTCTCTGTCCAGTGGAAGTTGCTGAGTGAGTTATTATGATAGAACGGGTAGATTAATTTCTCGTACATAACTCTTGTGAATTGAATTACAGCCAGAACGACTGTCAGATCTGCTGTGACAAACAATTCATCAACACCTTCTGAAAAAAAAAAAAAAAAACACAGAATTTTAAACTTTAACAGCACAGAGGAATAAGCAGTTTTGTCAAGCATTCTTGGATTCTGTTGATTTATACCTTACGTTAAAAAAGCAATTAACTTTAACGGTTCACAAGTGTGCATTAAAATTATGAATTCTATGATGTTCAAGTCAAACCGGGACTTTTGATTGTGTAGAATAACAGACCATTCCTTTTCCTCCCACAGTCCCGGTTTGACTCGAACGCCCATATCTAGTGAGGAGCATTCCAAGAAGAGTGAGGGGGATCAATCTGGATTAGGATGCAACAAGGTATGTATGTGATAGTCATGTGTCTGTATACTTTTGGTCCCCCCATTGTGGTTATAGCTGAAAAACGAGGTTAAATTAAACAGTGTTATAGAATTCCTTTAAACTTTCACAACATTTTCATATGATGTTAACTTTCTGTGTGTATTTTATTTTTATTTTTTTTAATGAATGACAACATGCTGGGTTCATGTTAGCATTGAGACAGTATCATTGTCTATCTTCAAGACACAAGGATGTGTATACTTAAACCAAATAAGAGCATGAATGGACCCGGGGATGCATTTTTCTGTAAAACATGCGAGTAATTGTAGATGGAGAATGAAGCGAGCGCACTTGCACATAAGAATAGCAGCTGGTCGTAAGCATTAAGTAGAAGAACAAAGAGGGGTGGTGAAGAATAGGACTATAAAAAGACATCGCTAGAGGATGTATCCAAGAGCCTTTTTTTTCCCGTTCTTTCTTTCTTCCATGTACAGTTTTCAGTTATGGTTAGCGCAGAAGTGACAGGAGCTGAGCTGGCTTTTGTGCCGAGGAAAAATGAAAGGCTGGTGAACACGTGCTGACTTCAGGGCAGTAGTCACATTTGCACGTGTCATCTTTCTGAAATGTTTTTGTGCTCAGGACGGCAGGAGGTGGTCTGCCTGCAGGGGGTCAGATAGATCCTAGGCGCTTACACTGCTGTTCATATGGAAATTCTGCACTGTTGGTAACAACACTATTATCATATCTGACAGAAACACACACACATACATTGAATATTAGTGTAACTGAATGCAATAATTGTTTTAGTCTTCAGTAGCTCGAATCTGTCCGTGAATGCCTCGTCAGTGTGTCCATAAGGCTGATTCTGTCCACATGACTGGAAACAGGACACAAGGAAATGGAGGAATTTGATCAGGCTGAGTTACTGCTCTGTATTTAGAGCATGGTTATCTAATCATAGCTGTATTTCTCTCAGACAGGCCATCAGTGCATGACCAGAATGCAAGAACTGTCCTCATATCTTATTTCCTGCAGTAGGAAAAGAGTTATTTACAGATTTAGTCTGTATCAGTAGAGCTGGCACTGATAAGGGAACCTTGTATGCTTTGTATATCGACACACTTCTGTGGGGACTCTTCCAGGGTCAGGGTTCTAATCTTCTCTCCTTTCTGGGAGAATGGAGTTTTCATGTTCGCCCCATGACTGGTGGGTTTCCTCTGGGTACTCTGGTTTCCTCCCACAGTCCAATGACGTGCACAGTAGACTGATAGGTAATTACAAATTGGGCAATGAGTTGGCACCCCATCCAGCCTGTCGCCCACCTTTTGCTTTAATCTCTCTGGGATAGGCTCCAACCCCCCATAAAAAATACAGCAACATAAAATAGAATAAAATACATTTTATTTAAACAGAGATCCCTAACCTTAACATTAACCCAGAAGGATTACATAAATAATTGATGAAATACTTGGTGAAAACAGGAACAACCTGATTTCTGCTTGGTGGGTTTCCTCCGGGTACTCCGGTTTCCTCCCACAGTCCAAAGACATGCAGATTAGGCTAACTGCGCTTCAATTTCTTTTAGTAAAGATGTATGTAAGTGTAAAAGTGGAAGTTGTTTTGACTTACTTATATGTCAGTAAAAATATGTATTAATATATAATATTCATAGAAGTTTTCCATTAGGCCAGGTGTTTGTTTACAGCTTTCAGCTTTGTGCGCAAAGACCGACCAGTCCTTCAATTCTTCAGCAACATTTCTCTAGTTAAAATCGAATACTTAATTTTATTGTCTTAATATATGGCTTTGTGTTGGTTTGCTTTCTTTGTTTTTTATTAATAGGAATAATATAAATATATATTTTTCTTATTACAGTAATCTTGAGGTAGTGCCTGAAGTAGTGCACTAGCATGAGGATACATTTTTAATGGAGGATCTTAAGCTCTTCTGTGAGTCAGGCGCTCTGGAAAAACACTTTAGTGGAACACTTTCAGGAAAAAAAAAACTACCTGGTTTGATCAACAAAGGTGTCCTGTTTTTGAAGGACAATGCACGACTTCATACTGCCTACTGACCAACTTGCATATTACAAGCCATTTCCACATGTTTGGTCTATTATAGGAGTTCCTGGGAGGCCATTGTTTCAGATGTTATGCAGGCAGTCTGATCATGGCTCCAGCATACCAAGAAAACTTTCCCGGTTAGACTTGAAAGCCCCTCGTATGTTGGGTCAGGGTTAACATTAGTCAATCTTCCTAAACTGTAAATTAACATACATTCGGAATCACAAGGAGAATACAATAATTTTTATAACATTTATAATATATTCTTGAATTTTCAAAAATATCAAATCATAAAAAATATCAAATCACTTGTATTCATTTTCCTTAACAAATGCCCATTCTCATGCTTTTCACATATGGAATTGATGAAAACATTAAATAAAACAAAATACAATGACTTTTATCTGTCATAATTTATCTTCCATTACTTATTCATCCATCACAGCATCATAGCTCCAGGGCAAAATAAGTGAGCTAAATTTGTTGCATTGAATGTTTTGTCAAAAAGAAGGTACAAAGGTTTTTGAATTTATGGGTTTCAATTCGAATTATGCAAATCACCAATGTGTAATTAATGTCCAGATTTCTAGTAGGTCCATGTATCCTTTTTTTAAATATATATATATATATATATATATATATACGTATATAGACCATTGTCTTTAAAAAGAAGCACTTGTCTTTATGCCGGAATTTCAAGGATAAGTCGACCAAGAATCCATGTGCTACACTTACAACTGTGGTCCATAAAAGTATAATTAATTCATTGTCCGTTATATAATATTGGTCTCAAATGGCAATCAATACTGTGCTTACATCAAACTCAAGGACTGTTGCATAGGATTTGATATTGCGCCTCGCTCGAGTCAGTATCATGAAAGAAAATCAGCTTTAAGAACAAAGTCAAGTCGAGCGTAAACTGCAACACCCAGCAAAATCCATCCAACACACAAACTGCCTGTGTTTGTAGTTTGAATTCCGGTGTTACTTCTGCATAATGATAATTACAGCTCTTGTAATAGCCGTTTTAAAGCGAAAGCTTGTCGGAAACCTGGTGTACACCAAGTAATGAGGCAGAATGTTAAAAAAGAAAGACTTGCGCATCACTTTAAATGTAAGTCAAACGAATGATGCAACCTGGTGCAAGGACTGTGGAGAAGGTAAAGGCATGGGACTGGGGGAGCTGGAAAACAAAAAGAACTTTATATTCCTCTTCTTTACATCAACAAACTCTTTTCAAAGGTCAACACTGTAGCACTGTCACTTTCTAACCTCCCAGGGTGCAGCACTCTTATAACTACAAACTATTCCAATTAGTTACACAGGAGTTACAGGATAATTCATCATTCATATGGAATAACTGCAACGGTTCACAGAAAAGGCCTCAAATTAAAGGACACCAGGGAAGTTTTTAAGATATTTTAGTATGAAAGAGAGATAAAGATAATGCAGGAAGGTTGAAGAGAGTGTGGGAATGATAAGGCTAACGGTGTGAGGCTGCGGATTGGGTCATGAACACAGGTGGGAATGAAAGGATTCTCTGTAGTTGAGGGAATTGCAGGAACTCAATGACAAGGGGATGGCTGAGAACAGGTCCAGAACAAGCAGGATATAGAAAGCAAGAAACAGGCAGAAAGCTGGACATCCAGAAAACTCAACAAGACAGGCAGAAACCGAATCCAGTCAGTACAAAAGTCACATATCTACACTGCTCAGGCAAAAAAAATAAAAACCTCTAAGATTTTATTGACCGCCTTAAGCTTTGATTACTGTATGTGCACAGTGTGGTGGTGAATTCATGTGTGAAAATGATTCCCCGTGCTCCTAGAACCACACTTTCACAATTTGAATCATTGAATATGCCTGTTTCATCAGGGAAGATAAAAGTCCTTGCATGTCACAACCTGATCATTCAGTACATTCAGGTCTTCAGCTGACTTTTTATTTTATTGCCACATAACGTTACTGAGTCTAGATCTGATCAACTGAAGCAACCCCAGATCATAACACTGTCTCCAGAGGCTTGTACAGTGGACGCTTTGCATGATGGGTGCATCACTTTTTACCCTGACGTGCCCCTCATTCTGGTATAGGGTCAATCTGGACTCATCAGGTCACACACTTTTTCCATTGTTCCAAAGTCAATTCCTTATGCTCTCCAGCAAACTTTTTCTGATTATTACCACTAACAAGTGGTTTTAACTATGTGTTGTACAGTTCTTAACCCAATTTCAGTCATTTCAAATCTCCCAACATGTTATTGGTAGTGGTATAGGCTCAGACTATATATATATATAAGTAGTAGTAAGAAAAAGTAATAAATAACAAAAAAAATAGAATAAAATAAAAATAAAAAGTCCTAAAACAGTAAGTTCCATATTGAACACTAAACTTTTGAATACCTTAAATGAACACATTAAATATGACATTATGCCATAATTGCACACTAAATCTGACCCAAGAGCATTTGTAAATATTGTACAGTAATCTAATATATGTATGTAATATTGTATTGCAATTATTATATTATTAATATAGGTAAGTAATATTGTCCTATTGTGTTACTGTTACTGTCAGTGAATATCCACATAGTGTATGAGTTACAGAGAAGAGCGTTTAATTTTATGTATATGTATATATATATTATATGTATATATATGTTTTCCCAGACAACCAGACATATGGAAAGTTCATAACAATCAGAAAATGTTGCACAGCTAGTTATCTATCCTTCAAAAACTATCTCGATTGTTTATTTGGTGAAATTCCATTAGGGGGAAAATAATATTTGATTTATTATATTTTTATAATATAATAATTGTTTTTATATACAAAATTGTACTTTAAAAGGTCACTGTCACTAATAATTTTTTTTGTATGTGTGTTTTGTATTATTATTATTATCTGTTTTGACATACTCAAAAAAATTGTATTATCTGTTGTGACAGATGGTAAGAAAATCTATTATTTACCTAGCAAGCTAACATGCACAGCTGATGATACTGGGGCTTACATTGTAAACATATAATGTATGTCAATAACTACGCGTACAAGTATAAAATATTGTAGTTATCAACTGTAAATACACAAGCATATTACTGTATGTAGTTCTTGGGCTCAATGTAAGTAATAGGAAGATGAAGCAATATAAATACATACAGTACATTCTGTTTGAAGACATTTGGTATTACAGATTCTATTAATGAGCTCTGCTTTTTAGCTAACCCGAAGGTACCAGGTTTTGAAAATATCTTCATCTTTATACAGTTTAATAATGCTGTTAAGGAGAACTGCTTTAACAAAGCTACAGTAGGCTTTTAAATTCCTGTAAACTGTAAACTGCATCCTAAAGAAAATTAGACTTCCCTTTTTGTTCTTTATCTCTAATACTTTTTTCCCCTTCTAGTCAGTTCAGGTATTTTATGTGAGAGATGTGATTATAAAACTCTATATAACTGCTCAGATACTGACCTGCGCCTCACTGTGGTGAGGGGGTGAAGGTTAAGTGATGGACGGCTCTCTTTAGCTATGCCATTAGTGATAAAGCTCTCTGGCAGAAGTACCACCCTGAGTGATGTGCGAGTTAGCCAGGCACAGAGAGAGCCCTGTAACAATGGCCAATGTAGGTGGTAACGGCCGTCATACAGAACAGAGCAGATGATCAGGACTATACTGAAAAGGGTACTGTACTCATTACAGCAGCACAGCCTCTGCAAACAGATAGACGGCGTAGAACGGCGATTCTGTCTGCCAGACTGCGGTCAGCTTGCTGTTGCCTGCATTTATCTGTCAGTATGTTTGCAGATCTTTTTACCTGTGGGCAATAATGAGTTCAGGAAGACAGAGTGGGATACGATCCTACAAATGTGTCAGGCCATCTGTCTTGGAGAAGGACACAACGATATATCAGCTACAAACCAGGGACCTCACTGTCACCATGCCAGCCTGCTAGGCCATGGCAAGTGTGTGGGTGTGGCCAGTACCACCCACACATTACTCCACCTCAAAGGCCATTGGGCAAAACCTATGACATCATCTGGTCATCATCAAGCCCTGCAGCAATGGGAAGGGGTTGAAACAGCAGGCGAAAGATACTTTAGCAGCGGAAGCACAATCTCCATTCCAGCACCCAGGCAGTTTGAGCAGAAAGGTTCATCTGAAGTTGACCCTGGACACAATGACATCATTTGTCAGCAGGCTGAATGACCAAGGACAGTAGTGTCTACTCCACAAAGAAACCTAACCTAACCTACCCTACAGCTCCTTAAGCACTTCGTCCAATTTTATTATCTCTGCACCACACATAATGTCCACTGTAATGAATTCACTGAAGTTCTCAAACAGGCAGCATCGAGGTTATGGTGTTAAGGATCTCTTGCAAGATTGTGTCCCCGATTTTGTGTAAAGCTATACATGGCTCTTATTTTTCTGGCTAGAAAGTGCACAAGTTCAAGTTTTTCATTTACGTTACGGCATTTGGCAGACAGAGCGACTTACATTTTTACCTCTTTATACATCTGAGCAGTTGAGGGTTAAGGTCTTCCTTAAGGGCCCAACAGGGACAACTTAGTGGTCGTAGGATTTGAACCTAGGACCTTCCGAACAGTAGTCCACTGCCTTAACCACTTCTTCATATTATCTGATTGGTTGTAATGTTGTTCATGCACTCCATGAACAGTTAATTAGAGTTGGTTAATACCTTAATGAGTAATGACTCCTTCCTGTGCACCTGCACATCCAGTCTGTTCATATTAGCTGCTATGTGTGAGTGCTATGTGACAAATCTGCCTTGAACGTCCAACTGTGATCCTCGCACATCCAAGCAAGATAGGCAAGCGTGTAGAAGTTTGATCGAAAGTGTGTATGCGTGTGGATTTGCAAATGCAACCCTGGCAGAAAGGATGTGCATATCCAGGGTAGGTTTTAATGGCACATACTGTAATAAGAGAGATAATAAACATGTAATCTGTGCAATTTATGGTTAGGACTCGTCCGGATGGTTCCTGAATCAGAAAACCTATAGTATATACATCTTTAAAGGTAGTAGTGTCCTGCCTCTGTTGCTTTGTATATCAGTCGGTGCATTGCTTCATCTAGAGCTCAATTATTAAAAACGCCGTTATCCTCAAGGTCTACCATTACTAAACACAGAAGTGTGTGACAATGTGTGACAGTCTCACTCGCACTGCTCGAGAACAGTACAGTATTTCTTTGTAATTAAGTCTCAGCACCCCACAGTCAGTGAGTGGGTGAGTCCCAGGTGCTCATATCTATGTGTTTACACATGCTTATGACTCATTAGCAAGATTACAGCTCTCTCTTTACTTCCCTGGACCTTCAGACAGGAGGTTAATAACGAGGAGGACTATTATTTTACTTCTTCGTAGCGGTACAAAATGACCATGTTTTTTTTAAGAAAGATTCTGCATGGTTATGATGTGTTCAGTGCTGTCTCAGGAGTTAAGTTCTGGCTAGTGATCAGTGTGTCAGGTCAAAAAGTGCACTTGAATTGTACAGTATGTAGTCAAAGTAAAATTCCCTCTGTTGTAGTAGACCTAGCACTGACCTTGAAAACAGACCCACAGGACGCAGTATGTTGTAAGAAGTGGCACAAATACAGATCTAAAAGATTTGAGCACTATTTTTTTTCATGAGTATTCAGTAAATAAGAAAAACACACAGAGATTTTACACTTTCCATGGCATTGGTATAATGTCTCTAAAAAATTTTTTTTGTTTTTTTTAACTGGAGAAATGGAGGCTGGTGTTGTTTTCTTATTTTTATTTATGTATTTATTTTATATATATTGGTTTAGCCTTGTTCTCCTGCTTAAGTTCATTTCCCATACAGTGGACAATGATTACAATAAAGAACATTAAAACATGATGCTTTCCATCCAACAATCCATCTATCTGTTTAACTATCCACTCATCCATCCATTCAATAATTTATTCAACCACCTGTCATTTATTCATCCATCTATTCACCCATCCATTCATCCAGCCAGTCAGTCATGTATATCCATTATAATGTACTTCCTTCCATCCATATATTCATCCACTCATCTGTCCATCATCCATTCAGCCATCCATTAAATTTTCTAGCCAGTCGATCATCTATACTTTTAATTTGTGCATCTATTAATCCATCTATTTAGTTTAAAAGTAGACACATGAAGACACATCTAATTAATATGGCATACGCATAATTCATTCCATAACCTCATCCTCCATAACATCTAAATGCACACTCTTATCTAGTGCTGCTAATATCCTGAACAGCATCTACGCTAATTCTTTTCCACCTGTTCTTTCTTTCTCTACCATCCCGAGTACCACCTCCAGCTGGATTCTGCTTCATGATGGTTTGGATCTACACATACTGCTCCTGAGCTCCCAGTGATCCAGACCCCTCCTCTGTCCTCTACACCGGCTGACTCATCCCTGTGCTGAACTGGACTCCATGATAACTTGGACAACTTACAGTATGTTACATTGAACTTCCATCAGCCTAACACACACAATGTCGTTATATAATTCCTGTTACCTGTTATCACCCAGATGAGAATGGGTTCCCTGTTGAGTCTGGTTCCTCTCAAGGTTTCTTCCTATTACCATCTCAGGGAGTT
>JAQMYJ010000021.1:5632606-5643679 GCA_030014305.1 Clarias laeviceps
GGTTCCCTGTTGAGTCTGGTTCCTCTCAAGGTTTCTTCCTATTACCATCTCAGGGAGTTTTTCCTTGCCACCGTTGCTGACACCCTTGGCTTGCTCATCAGGGACAGTCTCATTATTATCTAAACACATATTTTCTCACTTATACATACTTTCTTTTCGTTTCATTTTGTGAAGCTGCTTTGAAACAATGACCATTGTTAAAAGCGCTATATAAATAAAATTGAATTGAATTGAAATCCATCTATTTATCTATGGATCTTATGGACCTTCATTTGCCCATCCATACACCCACCCAACAGTCCAATCACAAATTCAACCATCTATTCATCCATTCATCCATAAATCCATCCATGTCACTAAGTTCATCTAAACAGCATTTCATCCATCTGGCCATCCATTCTTCAGCCATTATCCATCCACTTATTTGTTTATTTAACTATGTACTCATGCATAAATATAATCATTTGTCCACCTCATTCATTCATTCATTTATTTACGTGTCTTCCCATCCATTATTCCATCCATCCCTCCAACCATGCAATATCTGTCCACATATCCATCATTAATTGATACATCTGTCCATTTATTCATCTATGAACTCATCAGCTAATCCAACATAACTCCACCCATTCATCCATACACAAATCTACCAATCCATTCATCCATCCATGCATCCACTGCTCTTTCCATCCATCCATCCATCCATCCATGAAGGACACAAGTTTTAGAAAAATTTACTGTGACTGTCCTGGGCTTTCTGTAATCATTGATTAATAATTACACAGACTCTCAAGCTACCACATAAGCTACTGTTCTTTTTTTTCCTTTTTTTTTAAATTCTCTAAAATTTCTAACAATCTAGAAAACACACCAAAAGTTTCAGTTCCTTTATGTCGACATGCACATTCATTCATGCACAGCTACAATAACTCATTACAGTAGGCAACTCAACATTTCCTGTGGGACATCACTTGTTAACAAGTGTCAACACTGTGTGATGTCTTTGACACAAAAGAAAAAAAAAAGGAAAAATAAAGACGCAGAACAAGGGATAAGGATATTTAGCTATTTGTCTACTTGGTCTGCTAATTGACTGAGAAATCAATTGACTGCAGGTGACAAGAATCCATCAAATTACTTTTTTCATATTTTCAATTTTATGCATATTAGCAGTGATGCAGCGAGGCTCATATGAGTGGCTCTAGTAAATTACTCAGACCAGTGGTTTGATCAGGGCTATATTATGCCTTCCCTTTTCATTTCCTTTTCATTTAGTTACTGTAGCTTGGTGCATTGAAGCATCATCATTAGGGGTATGGATTTTGTTGAATCTGAACATAAAGCTGGCTTGCTAATGATTCATTGTGTTACCATTGATTATAAATGAAAATGTACAGTACTGTATGTTTATAAATGCATTATCACATATCTTGAGTTATGTTTAAACAAGAACAGTAAGATTTATTGCATGTTTTAATGTTACACACTGCACTTTTCAATATTGGGATACTTATATATTAGCTGGTCAATGTACTGTAGGCCACAGTCCAAAAAAAAAAAGGCTGCTAAAATGAATGCAGTGTATTGTTTCCAAAGTGGCCGCTAATATCTAAAGGTACATATGGTTAAGATTACGTGTATGACACATCCAGGCTGAATGTACTGTAGGACTCTGGCTCTCATTTAGCCATGCAATAGTTTCTGAACTGTATTTCCTCATCTCACTGATGATAATTGCATTCTCATTGTTACAAAGTGCAATTTGGCAGCCAATTAAGGCAATTGCAGGAAAGAACAGACAGATGCAGATGGGAATCTGGCAACCCAGTGATGGATGAAGTCCTGCTGCTGTTCCGGTGTGTGCACTGCAGATGGATTTCTGTGTGACCATCTGAGTTTAAACCTGCATTTTTTTCTTGGATGGATAGTGCAGAAAAGGTTTCTTAAACTTTATATTTGAGTTCACCATAATATGAGGGGTGTTCAAGTCAAACTGCATGACAGAACATAGTTATCAGAGTTTAAAACTCTATATATAATCTCTGTATAATCCCCTGCTACACGAATGCACTATCCAGTGTTTCACTAGTGCTTGGATACCATCAAAGGTACAGTAGGACATGTTCTCAGCATGCCGGAGCCATGATCAGACTGCCTGCTTTACGTTTAAAACGCCGGCCTCCCAGGAACTCCTTTAAGGCTCAAACATGTGGAAATGGTATGGAGCGAGGTCAGGAATGTACAGGGATGTGGCAATAACTGCCAGCAATGTAAAAGAGGTGTTGCTGAATGATTGTGTGTACATTTCCCACAGACAGATGCATCTCATCCACAAGTTTGAGACATAAATTTTCAAGGATCAGGTGTTTTACTCACATGTTCCTGGTTTAACTTGAATACCCCTTGTATGTTTTACCGAAGTGCTGAAGGATGCAGAACTACCCATCAGAATGATGTTTTTTTTTTTTAATGGCTTTATGGGTTTAAATATTTTATAAATACAACAGCACAATCAAGTCCAAAATACACTCCAAAACGGTCTCTGTGTTGCCTAACAACAACATATGTGGAAATTTGCATTTGAAATATTGATATTATTCAGTTTTTTGTTGCTTTTTTTTTTTTGCTTTGTTGGTGTACTTTTAGCTTAGCACATTAAAGCACATACAGTATGGGACAACATAGCTTTTATGTTTTTGACATTGAAAGATGACTGACAACTCCTTTACTGTATTACCATTTCTGTCTATTGATGCAAGTACTCCATTTCCCAGAATCTTCCGCTGAACAGCCAACTACAATCTCAGTCACATGATTGTCACATGACCCACCTACGTTGTTCTACTTCCCTAGATTTCTAATCATACCCACCTGTTCTCAATTAGTACACCACCCATAAATAACCCTGACCTTGAGTGACTCTTTGTGACATCTTGCTGCTGCTGCCACACTGTTACAGTATGCTGTGTTTGCATACATCCTTTCCCTGTGTTGACCTTGTTTTAGACCTGCCTAGCCTGTTATTGAGTTTGGCTCACGCTTTTTTAAAATTATTTTTTTATGATGCATTTAATAAAATCTTGTACCTGGATCCAAACCACCTTCAGGCCAAGCAAACACTGACTCCTTAGTAACCAGACTGCTTTTGACTAGTATGATGATTTCTTCTAGCCTTTTTAACCTGTTTACTAATAGCTACAGTAGTTACTGATCTCACAATTCATACTGAGGAATCAATTGGGACATACAGTATACACTGGATTAACGTGAAGGACAAGTTAATTATCAGTTCATTTAGCAGATTTCAATCAGTTCCCTTCTAGCATCAAATCTGTGTCTGCAAGATCAGATGTTACTATATACTAGTACAAATACAGCGAGTACAGGTAGTCCCCAACTTACGAACGAGTTCCATTCTGGGAGCGCGTTAGTAAGTCAGATTTGTTCTTAAGCCTGACAAAGTGAGGCTTGTATGCCTTTGAGACGAATATACAATGTAAAGCATACCAATTCACTTGACTAAATTTCAGTCCCCTTTCCCCACACTGCCATCATGAGACCAACAACCATAAACGCTCCTAAGGAAATTAATCTCTTACGTAAAATATAAAAGTGTTGTCTCTGTGCCTTTAAATTGTGAGGAGTGCCGTTTTGTCTCAGAGCTGTTCTTCACTGTATTGGACTGTAAACTCCTGCTGTTTTGTTGAGGATTTTCCGAAATTAAGATTATACACCATCAGCTTTACAGGACAGACATTTTCTAGCATCATGCTCACGGACTGATTCATTGGAACCGGTGAGGCCGACTCATTTCTCCCACACACACACACATACAGTATATACGATATACCAGACTATAGACATTTTATACATTCATTTACACAATGAAAATATTGTATATAATTGTAAATATTAGTATCTGGTGCACTGCAGTGTCTATTTTTTTGTATGTGATTGAACCGGAAGTAGAATCACGGTTTGTTAGTATTTTTGCGGAAATTCGCAACTTAAATTTTGTCCATTTATGATCAGAGACTAACTGTACTACTATATAGTAGTTAGTTAGGTAATCTAATCACCAAGCCTTAAGATACATTTACAAATTATCGGATAAACTTAGTCGGATTATCACACATACAGTATCATTGCACTTAACATGGAGAGTTATCTTATGAGAGCGCTTATAATCAACTTGACTTAAAGTGATTATGGTTATGAAGATTGACATTTAGCATCAGATTATACTGTGGCATGACTGGCTCTTACTTTTTTATCTCGAAAACTTTTTTGTTTTTCTGACATGGTGAGTGTACGTTTGGTCCGTACTGTCCATCATGTTAGAAGTGCAAGTAAAAATTTTTCATTTGTACCCTCTCCAAGCGACTAAGAGTGCCAGAACTCCAGATTTCAGATCGTTCTGGGTCAATCTTAAGCCCTTTGTGTGGCTACATTTCTTCTTTGTCAGTACCCATATTTCTGCCAGCTCGGTACTCAGCACTCTAAAATACATCATTGTCTCATGTGCTGCTATTACAGATAAAGATCACCGATACTCCATCTGTGCAAAATAAATAAATAAATAAAAAGTGTGTACGTGATGGTAATATCCCCCTTCAAACATTAGTACATATAATAATAGCATGTCTGAGTTACTGTAATTACTAGATGGCACCTCAGAGATTCAAAGCTGTTCATCTCTTTGGACTCTGAAATGAGTTGTTTCTATGGCAACACACACACCAGCCAAAACACACACTGATCAGACACACTGATCACTATGATAGCCTGCAGTTAACTAAAACATACAGTATATTACGCATTTTTTAATAAGGGAAAGAGCTGAAATGCTAGACCCCAGTACTGTACGCTGATTGCGATGAGGTTGAAAATGACTTGATCAGATTGTACAAAACAGAAACTTGTTTTAATTCCAACTGTCAGGTTGGTCGAGATTGTCAAACAATCTCAAGGCTTAAAACAGGAAGGTTGACTAGAAAGGAAAATTAAGAGCTGTCATGCGAAAACAGCAACAGATGCACGATAAAGATGCACCGACAGATCAGATTTTTTTTTATGGCAGTCTAAACACCGAAATCAGATGTTTTTCCCATCAGATCTGAGTCACTTTCATCCTGTGATCCTAGGTGAGATATATATGCAATATATGGTACGGTCATGCATCTTGAATGAGAACAGTCAGATTGGAATTCATGTGCCTTTTTGCCTCTGTGCATGCATCAAAGATTTCAGTGCAGTGCTAGCAGCAGCTGCTGAAACAGCTGAAGGGAGGTGTCCGGCTTTCTTCCTTCTTCTGTACATCAATAAATACAACCAACTAACCGCTTGCCGTCCTTCAGAACAAAATCCCAATCCCTTGAGTCAGGGATCAAAACAGGTTGCACATACGAGGGCTTTCTCTCAGTCTGCGATGCCTCATCTTTATCTCCAGGCTTGGATGTTGCTTGTGAGGCTGCGTTCTTCCTCTAGTTTAAGTTTGCTTTGGAGGCTGCCTTGTCGGCCTCTGGCCTATGCTGAACTGGCAGTACGGGGAGGGTCTTCCATCACCCATACTTCAACTTAAAAAAAAAAATGGAGAGCCTCATACCTAATTAAAAGAAACTCCCATTTCAAGTATGTAATAAATTTTTCAGGCTTGAGTGTGATCAGGATTTTTTTCCTCAAAATTCGGGTCCACCAGTGCTATAGCAGGGAGCATGGGTGTTGTTGAGCCAATTATTGAGGAATTTAATCAAGCATTCAAAGGCTGGTGTGGCAAAACATGGCATCTTGTTACATTGTTGAACCTTCTGCAACAATTGATAGGTCTTACTCTTACAATGAGTGGAGGTGTTTTTTTATTAGATGTTGAACAATTGAAAACAGAAATCTAAAGGCTTGGAAAAAAGAACATGAATTAGAAACATGAACGAAATCATTAACAAAATCATTAAAAAAACGAAATCGGGGTTAAATGCACAAACAAGGCTTAGGAAAACTAAAAAAGTTACATTAGGGAAAAAACAGTGACACAACATAAATCAAAACAAAAGGTGCATGGCAATATAATCATTAGAAAACATGGACGTGAGTGCCTTAGCACTCCACATGAGGGGGAAAACCCAAGACACCAACATTTCAGTCAAACTTTCAAGTCCTCACAGAAGCTGCAATCAAATCTGACCTTGAACATTCAGAGAGCTACATGCTTGTGAAGGTAGAATTTCTCAAAATAACTGCCTTATTTTTTTTCTACCAAACTTTCTACCTTTAAAAAATTATAAAGGAACTCTAATTTGATTAAATATATATTTAAAAAAAAACATACTGAAAATATAACAAAGACCTTTGAATGTTTAAGTGTTTAGTTGTTTTTTTATTAAAAAAAACAAATGTAAGCCACAATTAACACATCCTGAGTAACAACAAAAAAAGCAATGCAATTTTTTTTTTTGATTTTTTATTTTCTTGAGGCAACTATAACTTTTTTAGTATGCCTCTTCCAAATGGTTGAGATGTTGCTTCATGGTAAAAGTATCAATATATTTACAGATTTTTAAAAAATGCTAACAGGTTGTGTGGTGATGCAACAGCACAAACATTTGTGGCCATTAGATCCATTTTATTTGTTATTATATGGTAAAAAGGACATACAATTTAAAGACACAAAATCGGGTACTGGATATTTATTTATTTATTTATTTATGTTGGCATGTTATACTTCAGCTGAGTGGTAGAGGTGGCTTTTAGAAAATTAAGATTAAGAAAACTGGGAAATTAAAAAAAATGTTTTTTATCTCTCAACGTTTTAAAAGTAATAAATTGCCTTAGACTTAATAGTGCTCCACCAAAAAGTTGAAAAGGATGATAAAAGGTTAAGTGTTGCAGCATCATCTATCATTTATTTCTAGCTCATTTCCAGCTGTTTTTATTTCAGCTAAATTCTACTTCTACTGTACATTAAGTTTAGCACCACATATATTATATATATACTAACCCAATATTAATAAGTAAAAATATATACTTTAAAGTTGATATAAAGTAACAGCAACATATTCTTTAGCTACTCATGAAGATGATAATTCAAAATGAATTAATTAATATAATCTGCTTAAGGAAATATTTGTAACTGTACTACTCTTATTTCACAGGAACAAATTGTGTCCACAAAATGTTGAAATAATAAACAATGAAGACACTGTTTCGTCCTTTTAAAAATATCCTTTAACTAGTTTTAATAAACACCGCCTTCTCCACAGACTCACCATTTTTCGTTTGCGTGCATGCACAAATTACTGGCCTCTGAGCCAAATCCATGCCCCCCGCTGTCAGCACTATGAAATAATTACAGTGTGAAGAACACAGTGTAATGTAGGAGCCCGAGACTGAAGAAGAGCAAAAGAGAGACAAAGAAAGATCACAACCGATGACTCTGAACATAGCTTTGACTCATACAGCGCTCGTGATGGGAAACGCTGCTGTACTACGATATTATTAATATTTAACACAAATCTGAGTGGACTTGGCAGTGCGCAGTGTGCTTTTATAAAGAAAGACTCATCATAATAATCATTTATCCGAAACCCTTCTTTTATAATCACCTGCTGAGAGTGAGCGTCATGGATGAGTATTGAAGCTGAGTATTGTGCTGACAAAAAGTAGTAATCCCCTGTATCATAACGCTGGCATAACGATGTCTTAGTAGGTTGTGTTACTTTGTCATGACCGTTTAAAACATCCGGTCATATAAGAATGTCATGTCGTAGCTTGCCATGAGTCGTCATGGCATGTAAAGATCAGCTATATTCAGTGAGTTGTCATTACAGTTCATTTTTAAGTCATACTACTGTGACATTTAACATTCAATAACGAACAAATGTCATGCCACGCCCTGTTACAAGTCGTCATGACCGTTTTATGATTCCTATGTGATACCCAGTGATGTATGAGTGTTATTTCATAACTAATGAGCTGTGAAATGACATTCATACATCACTGGGTATCATATGGGAATCATAAAACGGTCATGACGAAAAAGAGAGATGGCTACCCTTATGATTTATGACTGCTTGCATCTTGCGATATGACGGTCATGTCATACTTTTGTAATGAGTTGTCATGACTCTTTCGGTCATGACAGTGATATTAAAATAATGCCATGCCTTATTATAAGTTGTCATAACCTCCTGTAGTTGAGTAAGTATTGAGATATCCTGAGTATTACTCAAATACAAGCAAAAATCCTCCATTTACAGTAAATTTTACCTTATGTAAAAGTACAAAAGGAGGATTTAGCTGTACGATGTAGTAGGGTAAAAGTAAAAAAGTATCCACTGACAAAAATACTCAAATCAGTAATACTTAATTATCTTCCACCTCTGGTTATTTAAGAATGTCAAGTCACATCCTGTCACAAGATGTCATGAGAGTTTGTCCAGTGATATGTCATTGGTCATGACTTGCCATTACAGTAATATAAGAATGTCATGCTATGAGTTGTCATGACAGTGAAGTCTAGTGATATTAATGTAATGTCATACCCTGTCATGATGGGTTTTTGTCCAAAGTGTCATGGTATACCTTGTCATGATGTCATTGTACTGAAGTTTTCCTCCAGTGATGTGAGTGTCATGTCATGTCATTCCCGTGATACAAGTTGGCATGACAGTTTGCATCCAGTGGTCAGGCCATACTTTCATGGCAGGTGACACCACTTTCAGTGAAATAAAGGAATATCACATCATACCCGGTCATGAGTTGTCATGACAGATTTGTGCAGCGATATGAGTGCAGGAGATGTCGACCACTGATATAACAGCATATAGTCATGTATATGGTTCATCAAAATGAAACAATGACCGACAATCATGATGGAAACCACAGCTTCCTCCCTCACGATTGACGGTAAACTTATATCTGCCAGAAATCTGCTATCCCACAAATCTGATATAAGTTTTCAGACAGTTTGATGATATCACCATTCGTGATGAGATCGAAGCATTCAGAGCATCACAAGAAGCTATTAAACTGTATAACAACCTCATCACAAGTGTCTCGATCCCCTCCTCCCCCTCACACATTTATCACACCCAAATATCACTTTCCAGTGTCCAGACAGTGCACACGAGCCCACGTTCACACCCACACCTACACACACGCACACATGTTCAGCTGAGAGAGGAACTCACATGGAGGAAATTACTTACAGGAATTCCTCTTGCTGCTGCTGGATCGTGGAGAAGACATGCGGCTGAAGAAGATGAAGCACACCCGAGCTCGCAGTGATGGGATGTGCAGGGAATCCACTCACAGCACGACTCTGCTGCCGCTCATCCTGACACACACACTCGCAGACCGCCACACACACGCCTTCCGTTAGGAAGCGATGCTGCAGCGTGAGGTGCTGTCAGAGACGGCGTGTCTGAGTGCGTCTGTGACTGTGTGAGTGTGTGTGTGTGTGTGTGTGTGTGTGAAGTGCTCAGGCTGTCTGATTGACTGCAAGGCAAACCTAGGAGTGTGTAGTAGCTGGGAACATACCACTCCGGATGATGGAGAGAGGGGGGTGATGAGAGACGGGAGGCTTGGAGGGAATGAAAAGAGACGAAAGAGAGAGAGAAGATAGAAAGGGGGAAGTGGATAGCTGAGACATCAGAGATATGGAAATGGATTAAGTGAGAGAAATAGAAGATGAAAAACAAGAAGTAGAAGAAGAGAGCGATCTCATACACTGTTATAATAGTTCATGCTTTAGTTAGTTAGTTAGTATGGTAGTGTTACTCAGAGTGGTGCTGAAAACAAAAAACATCCAGGTTGAAATGCCTTGTTAATGAAAGACCCAGCCAGACATGATCAACATGACAGACAGATTACGGGAATGCAAATAAGCACTCGTTATAACCATAATGAGCAAAAAAGCATCTCAGACCGACAACAACAACAACAAACCTTAAAGACAATGGTGTACAACAGCAGACAGGACTCACCGAAATGGGACCGTGGATATGCTGTGCAAATGAACCTGAAGTTCTGTACTGTATCTGCATGATTGTCACCATTGTCCTGGTGTCACATAAAAAGATGATTTGCATACTATAAATGAGCATTTGTACAAGGGTGAGTCTATATAAAGTATATTCCTCTATGCATGAAGAATAAATGGAAATGTCAGTCAAAAGTAAAAAAAAGGACTAAGCTACATAAAGGACAACACTAAGCTACATATTCCAGCGCTAGGCTCTGGATTTTATGTATTGCCAATGTGTGGACTCCACCATCATCATCATCATCATAATTAACATCGCCCTCACAGAATCTATAAACTGTCACTCCAGAAGGATGAACCATTTCTAATAAGGTGGTACTTTAATACTTAGATAATAAGTAAAAGTTTCTACATCAGTGAGTGAAAAGTTCCAATGCCCAGCTCTGTTGAGAATTTTGATTACATATCTATTCTGGGTTAATTAATTAAAAAAAAAAAAAAAAGCTTAGCAATTTGTACTTAATTTGTTGGATTTAGCAGGGGAAAAAATAGGCATATGCACTTACGGAACATTTATCTGCTTAATAACCATAGCAACAATAATCATCTAATTGCTAATCCAAAGTGGATGATGCATGCTGCTGCTCTGCAGAGATAATTAAAAATCAGAGGCAGAATGTGGAGCTGGTCTGATTCAGTTTGTATTACAATAAACATTTAGCTACTATCTACGTGCAAGTAGAAAACTTCAAATATTGTAAATTCTTTAAACCAGACCACTACAATGAAAGCAATGAAAAAATACTGATCTGCACAGTATATTATACTTCATAATGTGTTATAAAGCATTCATAATGCATTATACATTGTTGAAATAGTTTAAGGAAATTCATGACACTTTACAGCAATGTTTAGTATACATTATGTAATCAGATATCACAGGAAATTAATTGCCACTGGAAAAACGTATGTGTGTATGTATGTGTATGTGTGTGTGTGTGTATGTATATATGTGTATATATATATATATATATATATATATATATACTGTGAAACCTCGGATTAAGAGTAACGCGGTTTGCGAGTGTTCGCAA
>JAQMYJ010000021.1:5643961-5665259 GCA_030014305.1 Clarias laeviceps
CGCGATTCTTTTCAAAGGTAAAGTGCAGGTTAATTAGTTTTATTTTTACTTTACAGCAGTGATTCCGTTAGTGTGTCACTCATTCGAGTGTCATTAGAGAGATTTCTTGTTTATTTTTCCGATAAAACAGTGTTTTCGTTGTGTGCCTGCGTGTGTGTGAAAAGAGTGGAGGAGGGGTAACTGTGTAAGACGAGAAGGGGAAGAGGGGAGGGGCTCCTTACTTTAGCTTCACACACACACACACACACACACACACACACACACACAAGAAACACAACGGAAACACTTATCTGTCGGGATTTATTTTTACTTTTTTTAAATTTTTTTTATTTATATTATTTTACGAATAATTTGAGTTTCCATTATTTCTTATGGGAATATTTGATTTGGTTTACGAGTGTTTTGAAATACGAGCCGCTTCCGGAACAAATTATGCTTGTAATCCAAGGTTCCACTGTATATATATTTATTAAAACATTTGTGTGGTTCACATTTATTTTAATCGCTGTGGTATTCACCATTTTCACTGCATTATCCAACAGGATCAAAGGATCTTCCCTTCAGTCTAAATCTTTTCTAGAAGCAGTGAAAAGTAGCAGCGTTGGCTATTGGGCAAATCCACTGGCAATCAATCAACAAGTCGATACCGGCCTTGGGAACTCTCAGAGTGAACTCGTTGACTCTTAATGGCCCTTCAATAAATTCAGCTTTGACTGCATGGAGAGCATTATGAATGACTGACTGAGTTGATACTGTGTGGTGTGTTCATTACACTACTTTCTATCGTACAGTACAAAAAGATGGATCTGTATGAAAAGGTGTTAAATCCAAATGGTGTTCTGGCATTATTTAAAGTGCCACCCATTTATTTTTAACCCTTGTCTTTTTTCTGGTTTTCTATCTTACAGCTATCCATCTCTCTCTCATCAGGACAATCGACTTGTGTATATCATACGCCATGAAAGCAGCTAATCAACTCCAGAGTGCCTCAAGGGGGATCTTCTATGCCTCTGAAAGCCAAACACACCAACCTACAGCCTGAAGAAATCCTGGCTCTGGATCTGTCAGTGTGGCTCACAGCGATGACCGGCTATAAAAGAAGACGTGGGATAAAATCAATAAAATGCTGAGATCAAAACTGAGAACTGATTTGTTTTTGTTTTTTTGTTTTTTACCTCAGGTGAATTTTCATTGCTCTGGAGAAAGATTATAACACAGGGAAAAACTTCCGCTCAATCCCGAAGGAAGAGCAGAGCTATCCAAAGAGTACCGCTCTCTTCGTCGTCTCATGCTTTGTTTACCGTGCTTTATCATGTATAATGGGTCGTGTGGGGGCCTGGAGCGTATCCCAGGAGACTTAGGCAATGTTGCAGGGTACACACTGGACAGGGTTCCAATCCACCACAGGGCACACACACACACACACACACACACACACCAATTAGTAGCCTAAAATGTCATAGGACTGTATGAGGAAACAGAGTACCCGGAGGAAACCCACCCAGAATCTGAAGGTGCCATTTAAAGCGTAACAAATATTCTAATTAGTTCATACTGTTTGTAAATCATCTTTCTTATATTATTGAAATTTTGGACTTTCAGTTCAGATTTTACCATCACAAGGGACATTCGTCTCCTGCATTCCATAAGATGATCTTTAAATTTCACTTTAGTGTCACCTATGATTTTTTTTTTGTCAATTCAAAACAGCAATAACTACATTACTGTGCAAAAGTTTTGACACCCCTTCATTTTTTTCATATTGAATTAAATTAAAGAAATGTAAAAAAATAATAATAATTACAATTGTTTTACTGTGACGGGCTGCAAAGTGCCAAAAGATACAGTTTAGAAAGTGGTGGTTTATGTGACAACCTCAGCAGCGACCTCATTTCCCCTCTCGTCCGTTCCAACCACTCAGCATTCAGCATCACCATTATACTAATCACCGGCTTGATCATCTCTCATCATCTGCACCTGTTTCTTACTGGTTTTATGCTTAAGTTAAGTTAGAATTTTGTTTTGGTTTTAATGCTTGAATGATTCATAGGTCACTGTGTGGCTTAACAAACAAAAAGGTGCATGAACTGGACTGATAATGAGAGGCAAAAAAAAACAAGTCCTTTAAGGAGCCTGGAGAATTATTGCTCTAGTCTACATTAAAAATGCAGGAATGTCCGGCTCTTTAGAAGCAAAATATGAAGAAACGAGGTGTGTCTCAAGACTTTTTCACATTATTGTACTGTATGTCTCTAAATATTAAAATAATACTCTGGGCTATAAATTTATAATAGTGAGGGATTTATTGGATTTCCTCACTCTCTCTCTCTCAGATATAAGGCACTTTCCCTACATGTTTTATCCATATAACCAATCTGACTCGAAGCTTAGCCCTCGAAGCTTAGCTAGCTCATTCATTTCCCAGTGTAGTCTGTGCAATCATCTAAAGTAAGTGCACATGTGGAGTGTGTATCTATAATAACTACACATGTGGAGGGTCTCTGTAATGAAAGCATATGAGTGCAGCTAATATGTGTATTAAAAAGTGGAGCTAATGAGCAGAAATAACGTCGTGCACATACACAAACAGTGTGAGATCTTTCGAAACACAGCATCCACACTACTGCTTTTGGGGCTTTCCGCTGATCGAAACGATGTTTATTTGACTTAAGATCAAATAAAACAAAATCCGCAGGACAAACTTGGCGCTCGGAGACGAAAGCCGACGAAGAGCTTTTTGATGTAGAATTCAAAGAGTTGCACCAAGCGCCGGATTGATCCGAGAACAATAGTAAATCCTGCCAAAAACCGGTTTCAGAAGGTTATGACCATTTGCTTTGATTAAAATACTTATCAAGCTGCCATCTTGTTTAGCTGTGTGTTCTTCAAGCTGCGCACGACAGTGTACGTAAACATTCGGCCAGAGATTCACGAGCCAACTTCAACACCAGAAAGGCAGTTTCAGTGTGATTGTATAGCATGTTATAGAATCGCTCACATGTTTGTAATAATTCACACAATTCACAGGAAAGGTTATGAATGTTAAGGTCAGGCCCGGGTTAGTGTTTATACCTTTTCTTAAGTAAATTCTGGAAAGGTTAACAGGTTGTATTCTGATCTGATGAGGAATTTTGTGTGTCTTTGTGAGAATAGGATAGGATAGGATCTACAAGGGGTGTTCAAGTCAAACCAGGACTTATGATGACATTTCTCATGAATAAAGGAGTAAAAACAGTACGCAGTACGGTAATAAGACTCTTAGACTCTTTTTTAAAAATGTTCAAACGTCATGAATGTTGATTCTGGGCGATGTGGTTCGGGGCCCACTGCAGTCGTTTCTGTGAAAATCAAGTGGTTTTATCACCACCTGCTGCCCATCATTACAGTAACTCTGGGAGATATTGGCACATTCAGAACATTAAGTGAGTGGAACGGCTGATCCTTAAAAATCTACTTGAAAACTCATCGTCAACTTGTGGAAGAAACATCTGTCTGTAGGAACTGTACACACAGGAACATCACCAACACCACTTGCATATTACAGGAACTTGACCGGGAAGTATTGCCACATCCTCCGTACAGTCCTGATGTCACTCCAAGACATTTCCACATGTTTGGGTCATTAAAAAAGTTCCTGGCCTCCCACAGGTACATTAGTGTATCAGGGGATTATATAGAGAAATAAAGGGAGTTTTTAACTGTGCAATTAAAAGTCCCAGTTTGACTCGAACACCACTTAAGGAACCCTACATTCACCCATTCATGTAACACCAACACTTGTACTTGTCCAATCAACCAATTATGTGGCGAGAGCAGAAAGCATAAAATCATCCAGCTAGATTTCAAAAGCATTAGTTCATTTAAATCACATCAAATGTCAAAATAAGCAAAAATGTGATCTCAGTGACGTTGATCATGTTGCTGCCAAACAAGCATGTTTGAGTATTTCAAAAACTGTTGACACACATGGCTAATACTCTTTAGTGATACAGAAAAAAGCATCCAGTTTAAGGCAGTTCTGTGAGTTGAAACACCTTATTGATGAGAGAGGTTGAAGAAGAATCTTCACAAACATGGTAAGTAGAAAAGCATCTCAAAATACATGACATGAACACGTTAGAAACCTTGTGATAAATGGGCTAGAACAGCAAAAACCTCATCAGCATCGCATCCTATGAGTCGGCTGGGTTCAGGCTGCTGCTGCTGGTGGTATTAAAGGTGGTGGTGCATTTACACCAATTTTAACATTGTGTCAATACCAACACCTGTCTATATATTGCTTTTATGTTATTGCCGAGATTTGTGCGTTTTATGATGGCTACTTCAAAGAACAATAATGTACCATGTCAAAAACTGATTCCAAGAAAATGATCGTGAGGTCACTTCTTCTAACTCCTAAAGAGATTCTGAACAATCACATGTGCTCTTGCTGACATTTTAGTTTTGCAGAATATTTTGCTAATGAATTCTTAAATGAACGAATGCTTGAAAGGTACAAGTTCCCAGTACCCCCCATGTTAGTGAACGTTTTTTTTTTGTCTTACTGCCCAAATCTCTTCTTCAGGAGGATGAAAAACATACGTTTTAAAGTATGTTTTTCAGGAATCCTGCAGGATTCCGGTGCCGATGTAAATGTCTACCTGTTGATCACATTTGACCTTGATTGGATTTTTTTTTTTTCCCTCATTGTAAAAGAATCAGGATATTTGTGCAGCCAATGTTCCAAGCACATACAGTATAGCATATTACACTGATAACACTTTATAGAATGAACTTTTGCCATTTTGGAAGCTTGCACACCCTAGGCTTGGAATTAGACAAAGGTGAGAGGCGTCAAAAGATGAGAGGGGGAAAAAAAACAGACAGGCGTCCCTGTGGAGTCCGCAACTTTCAGTGAAGCTAGCACGAGGGTTTATATTATAGTTGCGGTAGAAAGCTGTTGCTAGGTGATGCCAGGCTCCAGGCAGCATTCAGATTTCATAGTAAATCGCAGCTTCTTTGGCCCTTCAACACAATCAACGCTTTGTGTCCAAGGTCTCACAGACACTGCTGGAGGGCCAAGTACCACATTACAAAGAATAAATAGAGAGCAGGTATAACAAGTCATGGAGCCTTGAGCGGAACCGAGGCGATGTTGCTGAACAGGAGGGAAAATGATGTGCAGCTGAATTACACTCTTTACACAGCCTGATTTAGGTAAATTCTACCAAAGTTGCCAGAGACGAGCACTGGACGCTTAAGTTATTTTTATAAGACAATCCATCTTTTTTTATTGTTTAAAGCATCACTGTAAGCTCAGTATCACAAACAGGTTGTAGCTTCACAAAAAAAAAGAATGTTATCCCATAGAATTGTTGAATTCTCAAATTTGATTGGTCAGAAGTTCTCTATAACAGCAATACTGACTGTACTTTGGCTGCAAGGAAAATGACAGGATTATAATAATGAGCTAATTTTAATACAGTTTCCTTACACTATTAGGAAAGCAAAGGGTGCTATCCTGTACATCTCTTTTTCACTGGGTTAGTACCTTCAAGTGTGCATCATTTGTTCTTTTTTTTCTATTTCTAATTTAGTCGTATCCAATTCCATCCATTGCCAGGGGGCTGTCCCACCAAGCCCACCACCACCAATCAGTGTTGACTGAAGATTTATCACGTGTTTCCACTAAACTACATGACGTTGGGGGACAGCACTATCTGCTCCTTCCACTTGAGTGAGCTTACAGACGGCCATGATTGACCTTAGAGCTGTGATTGATGTGAGAGGGTTAAGTTCCTCCCATTCCAACCCGCTGACAAAAGCTCAGCCAATCTGCTCTTTTTAGGCCCCCGGCTGCGGGAGGCTACAGCATCACTCAGGGATCAAACTAGCGATCTCCAGAAGACAGTTCCTCATTTGTTCAAATTCAAACTGAATTTGGGCCGCATTAATACAACCAATTCCAGTATCACCTCAGTGAATATGGTTTCCCTTTTGGGTCTGGTTCCTTCCAAAGTTTCATGTCATCTCTGGGAGTTTGAGTTTGCCATCTGATCTATGATTCTATTAATTATTATCTTTTAATTATTATTATTTCTTAATAGTTATTATGTAATCTATTGAATTGAACAAGCATAAACTGTGCTTCCTGTAGGCCTTCATTTACATGTAAGGCATTTGGCAGACATTTTTATCTAGAGTATCTCACTTTTACCTCATTGTACTGTACATTTGAGGAATTGCGAGTTAAGGGCCTAACACAAGAGTGACCGCTTGATAGTGTTGGAGTTTGAGCCCATCACATTCTGATCAGTAGTCTTAAACATTGAGCTACCACTGTTAATGTGTTGTGGATTAATTTCCTATACGATGCTCCCTTAGGGCAGCATGGTGGCCCTGCACCTCTCTTATTCGCACCTTCCCTATTCAGGGTTTGTGTGCATGAAGTTTGCATGTTCTCCCTGTTCTTGGTGGATTTCATGCAGTCATGCAGATTAGTCGAATTGGTTTTCCCAAATTAACTGTAGTGTGCCCTGCAATGGATTGGCACCCTGTCCAAAGTCTCCTGGGATAGGCTTCATGCCCCACAATCCTGAACAGGATAAGTGGTATAGAAGATGAGTGAATGAATGGATGGATGCTCCCGTAGTGGTGGCTCAGAGGGCTGAGGCACTGGTTTAACCCTATGCTCAGCCACTGGAAATGCAGGGTATCCTTAGTGGCAGTCGCTATCCTGGGGAAATGGGTGTGGCAGGAAGGGCATCAAACCTGATCAAATGATCCAATGTGGAGATCCTGAGAAAGGGAAAAAGCTGTAAATGATTTGCAAACCTGACTTCCTAATTACAAGTGGTCGAGGAGTAATGATGTTATGGAAGGTCCCGGATGTCAGATGATTGATTTATTGCAGATGCAATGTGCTGGAACACCATCTACAGTTCAAACTGTGTAAGTACAAGGACAGACAAAGAAAGACTGAATGTAAGTGGAAAGAAAGAAATTGTGGACATGCAGCAGATGTTTTCGTCCCCTCACCAGGTGTTCTCTACTAAGATTTCTCCAGATTTTTTTTTTTTTTGCACGGGGACGTTGGGGTGTCCATCAAATAAAGTGTCTATCTGAGTGTAAGTATAGACGAGCATTTGAGGGAAAACAGGCGCAGCGGGAGGCAGCAGGTGGAAGGGTCAGGTTAGCCTGATGTCAAACACTCAGCAGCAGGTGGACTTGAGAAAGAAGCAACCACACACACACACACACACACACACACATTTTCACTTGCTGTTTGTTGCCATATCTCCCATGCAGGCCATCTGTTCCTTTCCCGAATCTCTTGAAGACACATAGACATCGTGTCATTAAGAAGGCAATATGGTGCCTGCATTCACCGCTGTGGCTGAAAATTTCAATTTGAAATGAGATGGTGGGTGAGCTAAACAACTTGATTTAAAGCAGCTTCTGACAAGCTGGCGTTTCCCTGTCGTGCAAAAAAAAAAAAAAAAGAAGAAAAAGATCTAACCCAATCTCATTGTAAATCAATGTTAATTTGATAAGCTGTCAGAGTTACGAGATGTTTAAAATGCACATTTATTCTGAACGTGCTTTGTTTACTCTCATTTCCATACATCAGGAATCACTCTGGTGGAGCACACATGGGTTTCTTCTCAGGTTTTATTAAATATTTATTAAATATCTTAATAGTTCCACTTAATATATCCATATTTTAGGTTAAAATGTCATTATTTAAACTTAATGTCTTTGTTATTGTTAGATAGTATGTCGGGATTTTAACTCTGCGTCTTGTTTTCAGTATTTTAGGAAGCATCAATATTTTGAGTAATTATTTCACTACTTTGACTTCATTAATCATTCTTCTTTATTTAAAATCGTCTGATTATTTCACGATTTTCTCTTGTAGTCGAAAGATATTAAGTTGTCGCAGAGACACGTCTTGATGTTGATATGCGTACATAACTTAAAATTATGAAAATATTGATAAATTGCAATATTAATTGTACATGCAATGATTCAATGTATAATTTAACTACATGCTAAATTTTTATTTTTTAATAAAATGTAATAATTATCTAATGAATTAAATGAAATTAAATAAATAAATAATGACAGGGTATATCAGAATAATTTGAGATATTTGGAAATAATGACGCATTATCTTAAAATTATCACCAGTATCACCAGCAACAGAAGTAGACTTCATATTAACTTTCCTGACTTACACACCTTATTTATGAACCTAATCACCAGCAAAACACCTCTCCTATTATACTGAACTTCCAGCATCCTAACACACAGTATGAATGCAGATCAATCCCTGCTATCCGTTATCACCCAAATGAGGATGGGTTCCCTCTCAAGGTTTCTTCCTATTGCCATCTCAGGGAGTTTTTACTTTCCACCGTCGCCCTCGGCTTGTTCATCAGGGCCAATCTGATCACTTTGATTTATACACATTGCCTCACACTTTTTGAACTCATTTCCATTATTTTGCATTGATGCTTTGTGGCAATGACTTTAATTGTGTAACAAGATAATAGTTAGAAGTGACCAAATAATAGTGTTCATCCATGAATTTATAAAATTATTAAGATAAAAATAAATACAATTATGTGAATAATAACGTAATCACTTACTTAATTACGAAATACTTTATAATAAATAATGGAATAATGGCTTAAAATAACAAGATGATAATAAAACTAGCATGATATATCCAAATAGTAACCAAATATGTAGAAGTAGAAGTAACCAAATATTAGTTTTAATTCATGGTAAATAATTTGAAACACTGAGATATTTTAGATGAATAAATTAATTAAAAAAAAAAAATATATATATATATATATATATATATAATGCCATTAATAATTTTATGACTTAATGACTTAATTAAAGTCATATGTCTTGCACAATAATAATAATAATAATAATAATAATAATAATAATAATAATAATAATAATAGTTAACAAACTATTAACTACTTAACGTTTGTATAAAATAATGGAATAATGGCTTGAAATAACAAGATGATGATAAAAATGAGAATGCTAAGATAACAGCTCCAAAAATAACAAATTGTTATGAAATATAAGTGTGATTAATTGTATTAAAAAATATATACAAAACACAAATAGCATAATATCTTAAAAGTGCTGTGTTGTTTGGTCAATATAATGACACAGCATTTTTGTGAATTCATAGACAGACGGTGAGACAGAGAGAAATGACTGCCTGTATTTTCCTTGTCATGCTGCAGAGTTTAGCTCCTTCATATCAGTTCTTCTTTACTTACTTTGATCATTCAACAGTATAAGTTGTGGTATAAATGCATATTATTTTTTGCATCATTGTGCATCATATGAAACGAGATGGAAACATAAAGAGAGCTCCTCATGACACATGTAGTGATGTGGTCTTTGATATGGTCAGTTCATACAACAGTGATGGCCAGGAGGGGGCGCACTTTCTTATTTCATGCCTAAAGAGCATTTGGCAGTCTGGGATTCAGGCAGTCAGTGAGTGGAGTGGTTTAAGGGTCATTCCTGGTCTTGGGTGCCTTTTGGACTTTAAATTTAAAAGAAAAATAAGTAAATATAAAAGTTTAAAAAAATCTTTGATTCTCTTTCTTTTATTGCAAAAGGGACATGTTAAAAGTCTCAAAATAAAAGTTCATCAAACTTAAGGATGCATTTAAAAATTTACATTTACATATACTAAAGGATTTTTTTTTTTTGACCCAGGATGTCAACCTGTATGCATAACAGTTTGACAGAATTATGATTATAACCTATATGTCAAATCTATAGGAAAAATCTATGGAAAAGATTTTCATAAAAATAGAAAAGGAAAAAAGCAGTTATTTAATACATTCTGCATTTCTCACCATTACACAATTTAGATAAATATGCATGTTTACATTTTTTATTATTATTTTATAGGGACACACTTGGGAATTATTTTATGCAACAATTTTAATTACTTCTATTAATTATTGATTGATGAGTATAACGTCATAGGGCTTACGGCACTGCACTAGTGATCGGAAGATCCCAGGTTTCAAACCCTAGCACCACCAACTCATAATGGTTCGGATGTTTAATGAGAAGAAAAAAAGATGTACGTCGTTCTGGATGAATGCAATGATGAATGTAAAATATTCTGGTGGTATTTTATACCTTTGGTGGTAACATGGTGGACTTTCTACAGTTGCTTTCCTTTTAAAATATTACACGAACTTCAGACAATGGCGTCCATACACAAGATAAAAAAGGGTTACCGAAATGTTGGGGAGGCATGTGAAAAGCTTAGAATACACAAAACTGGGGACACGAGAAAACCTCTAGTGTCTGATGAATAAAAAACAAAAACTGTGTAAAATGTATAACATTATTGATGTGGGTAGACCGTGTGTTTAAAATATAAAAAGTATTAAATACTTTGCAAAAATATTATTTTATACAATAAATACTGTATCGGGGACACAAAAGGCAGTGTCAGAATGACCCTTAAAACACACCAGTGTAATCTGAAGTGTGTTACATTACATAGAGAGAGGTCATAAATGTTAGGCCTTTAATCCTCTAGTCTTTGCTGGTATATAGATCAGAATCTAATCAGCAGTTACAATGTATCAATAAAATAAAGCATAAAGTATCTAGATTTTAATAGGGCAATTAAGGTCAGGTTGGACTCTGTCTCATAAACAGATGTCCAGAATAATAATAATAATAAAACATACGTGTTCAGAGGTTACTCACTGAGAAACGTCACACTTTTGCTTAATGATTTATACTAAAGAATTTTAATATTAGTGTTTTCACTGAATCATACTATAGTGACACAGGTTATGTATATGTATGTATGATCTTATAACATATATATATATTTTTAAGATTCTTCAAAGACTTATGTACAGTATAAATCGTGAAACTTTGATTTCAAATGAAATAAATGGATGCATTTAAAATTCAATCTATTCACATTTAGGGATTTAAATGGAAAATATACGTTTATGTTGGGAAAGACTGCTGCAGATATGCAATAAAGTTCTTTGTGTGTGTGCATGAATCGCAAAAATGAATTATTAATTGTTTGTATAAATATGCATGCCAGTCAGTGAACACAACAGATCCAGACTTTTACTGGTAAGAGCTTAGGCACCTTGGCAGACAGTAACATGACTGTTTATCTTTCATTCAAGTCCCGGTTTGACTTGAACACCCCTCGTATATTTAAACAGTGCATTGGCATGTGAGTGCCATCTAGTGACTGATGCAAATCATTTTTAGCTTCATAAACTACAAGAAATCCTGCTCTAGAACGAGTGTCTCATGTGCATGTTTCATAATCTAAAAATAATAATATATTATATAAATAATGTGTTTTTATAAGATGACCTACAGATGGAAAAAAAGCAACATTACTTAGGGTTACTTAAAAAAGGGAAAATCTCTTCTCACTTTGATTATCAGCATCATCTTCATCAGAGCGTGTCTCGTCACCTGAGGTAGAAGTTTCACCTGATTCTCATCGTCTTTACTTTTGACCGCATGTCTTCTTATTAACGTCCTTTTAAAATTTTAACATTATGTGGCGACAGTTTGGAGAAGAAACACGTGATGCTGGTACGTTGGTGTCCACATACTTTTGGACATAGTGTATGATATACTGTAAGTGTCATTTTCTCAAGATGTTACCGAGTTGGTGTATACAGTAGCTACACTATGTGGCAAAAGTATGTGGACACCTGAGCATCTTCTGAGTGACCGTCTACAGGTTTATTATTTAAAGCACTACATAAACATGCAGTGATAATGATCAGCCTGATGGGGGCGTCACACATCGTAAAAACTCCACATTCAGATGTCAAAACAATTTCGGCTCCGGAACGACTACTGTGTATTTCTGTTGACGTTCATCATAACGTGCTTCCAGAATAAATCAGGGTAGTTTTAATTAGTTAAGGCAACTCAATTATTCCAGCTGCTTTTTAATTATGGCTGTGATTGCTTCTCTTAAAAACAACACCATGGCATCTGCCACTGTGCCTGCAAGAGTGATTTAATTTGATGAAGATTACAGGAAGTTCGCTTCTTACTAATGTGTCAAAATGAAGATTTGTTTTAGTGTAATATTTTAAGATGTGTTTAAAAAAACAAGCACTAGTCATAGAGTAATATAATAGATATCTAACAACAAGGTGTTTTCTGTGTAAAAAGTTCGAATTGTATGTAACATAGTCATTTCTGCTGTGGAGATTATTAAAGTTAAATACAAATACAAGTAATACTCCTATGACTAAAATGGTTTAATTTAACTCTGTTGTATTTATTCATTTTTTTTGTCTGTTACTCAATTTTAATTGTATTATTATTATTATTATTATTATTATTATATAAATTACACAAAGTTGTTTCACTCACTCACTCACTCATCATCTATACAACTTTATCCTGTATACAGATTCACAGGGGGCCTGGGGTTACACCCTGGATGGGGTTCTAATCCATCCATCCATCGCAAGGTACACTTTGCAATTTGGGAACGCTGTGGGAGGAAACCGGGGAACCCGCAGGAAACCCACCAAGCATGGGGAGAACATGTGAACTCCATGCACACAGAATCCTGGACGTGCAAGGCGACAGTGCTGACCACTACACCACTGGGCCACCTTCTGTGTTTAATTTTATTTGTTTTTATTTTGTTTATTTTAACACTTATTCATGTTCAGGACAAGCACAAACTTTAGGCCAAAAAATGTTAAAACATACAAAAGATGAAAAAACAAAGGCAGAACATCGATAATATAAAAACGAAAGAACGTTAAAGATCAGCAATTAAAAGTGTTAAGTAATTTTTTAAGTAAAATTATTATTTTTTTTAACTTTAACACAAACTTAAATCCAGTAACAGAATTGGTTACAGATGGGTATAATTAGGGAATGGATGGATGGATGGATGGATAGACAGACAGACAGACAGATGGATGGATAGATAGATAGATAGACAAACTAGTGCTATAACAATACAAGCCAACCAAATAAAAATAACTAAAATTTTATAAACAGTATGTAATGTATGTATATATACTGAATCATTTTGTACTTGTATAATGAAATATTAAAAGAAAAAAGGATTTTATGCATCTTTGTATAAAATTAATTTAAAATATCACATTTTTATACTATTTTAATAAAATCGCTTATTAATTTCTACATCACAATCTTAAATCATTTTACTAAACACATTATATATGTTGCTTTTCATTGGGAAGGACACAAACTCTTACTCAGACTAAACTCTCAGTCTTTCCGAGCGCTGTATAATCAAGACCAGCGTGTTTTGATGTTGAAGTCTGGCCCATTAGAGTCTTATTGAAAACACGGTTCTTCATCCAAGAGTCCATTTTCTTTTAATAAAAGAGAGAAAACGCCGACCCAAGGGGACTCAGCATGAGTGGCCGATGAAGTGCAGCCAATTTGTTGTCGGCTCTTTGTTATTCTGAGCCTTCATTAAATGTGGATGAGTGGAATGAGTTACCATCAATAAGGCATGAGAAAACACACTGCTGTTTTTTTATTTATATGGAAGGATCCTCAGGCTGGAAAAGATAAGAGCGCTGCAGAAAGACGACGTTCAGAACAACAGAAGAGAATCTTACAGCAACACGCCTTTTATTTAGACAAGTTTCGAGGAAGAGGTTACATTCTCACCATGGGCCAAATCCACATGAAAGAGCTCTACTAACCAAAAGGACATGATATTCTTGTTTTTGATTCTGATTTTAATCGTTGGAGTGATTTTATAAGAATGTATTAAATAATAAAGTGCTATGGTGCGGTTTTTATTTTTCAGTTAAAGTGTTTGATCCGGCGTCACGATGGTGTATTGGTTAGCACTGTTGCCTTGCACCTCCAGGGTCCGGGTTCGATTCCCGGCCAGGAGTTTGCATGTTCTCCCCGTGCTTGGTGGGTTTCCTCCCACAGTCCAAAGATATGCAGGTTAGAACAGGTTTGGTGTTCTCAAATTGCCCGTAGTGTGTGAATGGGTGTGTGTGCCCTGCGATGGATTGGCACCCTGTCCAGGGTCTACACGGCTCGTGCCCTAATCCTGATATATACAGGATAAAGCAGTATAGGCGAAGATGAGTGAGTGAAAAGATGATGAGTGTTTGATCCATCTTATACCACAGCAATGTTGGGAAAAACTGTTTATCGTATTTCTTTAGTCCTGACCTCTCTCCAAGCCATTTCCACATGTTAAAGGAGTTCATGGTAGGCCAGGGTTTCAGATATCAAAAGTCACAGTTTGACTTGAACATTTCTTATCCCTTGCACCACGTATTTCAGTAAATACTTTTCTTAATCATTAGTAATATCCAAGCAGTATTAGAATGTATGATTAATATAGGCTTTATAGGAGGAGGGTGCTTATATCAGTGGTGGCCTTCATACGTATATGGCATACAGTATATGATGAATAAAAAATCTATTAAATAAATAGCCAATCAGATTTAGATTTTTAGCATTAAAAAAAAGTTGATTTAGCCCATCTGTGGATTTATTGCAATTAAATATTACAATTGCAACAAATTAGGTTTTGTAATTAATGAGCTGCTTTCTTTAATGGAATCCTAGGAGTGTATGGCTATAGGCAAGGAATCTGGAGATCTTTTTTTTTTTTTTTGATTTCTTAAACTTTGTAAATTGTCGTGTGTGAGTTTTTCTGAAGGTAAAATGACACGCTGATGGATTTATTAAAGCTAAGGATCACCTGAATGATCAGATCATCCCTGTTTTATTTTTTGTTGCCTGATTGATAAAACAAGTGTGTGTGTGTGTATACTGTTGCATACAGTATAAGGAATAAATCACTTGGAATAATAAAAATAAAAAAATTAAATGCCAGAATGTTATTCTGGTGCTCTATGGGAGCACTACTTCAATGCTCTTAGTACAAAAGAAATGAGTACAATGCCTGATTGGGAATAACATTTATTTTAGAGCCTATAATCCTATAATAATGTCCAGATATTTGATAGTCAGAATAAAACCACTGTTTCAGATTGCACTGAAGTCTAAAAGGCATGACTCGATATTGATTTTCATTTACTGAAAGTTTTACAAACCTTGTAAAGCCAAGCATGCATCTGATCACGCAGGCCGTGTTACTGTAACCCAGACTGTACTGCTTATAAAACACATACAGCCTCAGATTGAATATTAACATGATGTAGTGCAGCTATAAAATATCAAAAGGAAACAGCAGAAACTGTTGACAACTCCTGTAGTAAGAAAACATCTGTAAGACGTTCAATTTGAGTAAAGTCATTTTAAGCTTATGAGTTTAGCTTTGTCTGTATAAATAGATATCTATCTAATAATATAATCTGTCTCTTGTACTCTATACTGTATAGTTCTATACATCTAGTTAAATTAATAAAAACTAACGTCCTAGAAGTCGAAGATACTGATCTCCTAAAAAATACTATTTAGTACCCAGGTTGAAATTTACAGGATATCATATAGTACATCACTTTTACTGTAAGCAATATGGGGGAAAAACTAGGAGGGATGCTCTGATAGGAAAATAATCAACAATGCAAAATGGAATTCCTGTTACTATAGGGAAGTAGATTATTTTCCTGTAACATCATTCTGCCATACCAAAAATGTTTTATTCTGTTTATAGCACAGCAAAGTGACAGTAATTGTCAGTAAGAAATTGTATTTTTTTTCATTATTGAATGACATATTGACATAATGACATAATTTATAATTACATGTAACATTATACTTATAGACTAATATAGAATTATCTATATACTGTACAGTGACAGCATCACAGTAGCTTAGTGGTTAACACTGACGCCTTGCTTCTCCAGGTCCCGGGTTCAATTATCATGTCAGGTCTGTGTGCATGTTCTCCCCTTGCTTGGTGGATTTCCTCTGGGTTGTCCGGTTTCCTCCTACAGTCCGAAGATATGCAGATGAGGCAAATTGGCGTTCCTAACTTACCCGTATTGTGTGAATGAGTGTGTGAATGTTAACCGGGGGTCCTACCATGGTTTTACAAATGGGAATGAATACTGTACAATGGTCACTATTGGCCTCTATGGTCCCTAGTTGGACTACAGAGGTTCCTAGATGGATGGATGGATGGATATATAGTGACAATAGAGACTCCTTACCTCATAAATGTAAAAAAAAAAAAAAACAACGTATCCTCCCAGGAAACTTTACCCTGTCCAGATTATTATTATTATTATTGCATAACAGGGAGATTTTGTTTATTCCCTTTATTAACCCTATGATTTAGATTAAAATTATAGCATATTTCAATGATATAGCAGATTTCCACTTCAATGTGTTATTATAAGTATTAGTAGCTATTATTACATTTTTCCTTTAGTGTTTTATGTTGCATATTACTGTATTTCAAAATTTAACCTCAATTACATAGATGTTGCTTGTGCATTTTTATTTTACAAACCTGACACTGAACCACTCTGAAGTGTGTGCTTTAATTTGTTTAGCACGTCATGTCTGCATTTTGTTGTGCTGCATTAATACAGTGTAAGCGAACTCACACCTGCAAAGTCCCTAGAGTCATGTTTCTTATCTTCTAAAGGAGCATAAACAGAGGAAATATATTTTATGCTTTGATATTCTGTGTTTTATCTTGCTCCTAATCTTCGATCAGGGTTTACAATATTATCACATGGTATGTCCAATAAAAATGGGCACTGTTTAACTACCCACATCCATGATTCAGCATCATGGTGCAGTACAGTATATCATTATACCTAGCAGATGGACATTCTCCTGTCAGATTAACTCCTGTCATCAGGGGAGCATCCATTATAAGAATATTGCTGAAAATTCATGACATACTGTAGACATGCTGGTTATTGGCACATGCCTTGATGACAAAATGCAATGCTTGCACTCCAAACACAACAAAAATGCTGACTGTAATGGCATGCCTCTGCTGGTGTTCACTTTTTCTGTCATTCCTGAATGCTTAAGTCCCATTGAGGACACTTAACTAGTGCAGTCCTGCTATAGTCTGACCAGTTCATTACTGTCACTCACACTTCTTCACCTGCAGCTACTACTGCCAATCAGCACTAATGCACTCTCAGACAAGGCCATCATGTGTAAAGTGGACACAGTGATGACTCAAATATAAATAAGTAACTGCGTAATCTGCACAACAACTTGGCACAGCTTTTACTCCAGATGACCTTCCTAACACAACCATCCTATTTTTATCTACTGAGCCATCAATGCCTTAAATTTAACGGTGCAGATTGTATCTACGTCTGTATTTCTGTGTGATTAACATATACAGGTAGTCCCCTGCTTACGAACGAGTGCCGTACCTGAATGATGTTCTTAATTTGAATTTGTTCTTAAGTCCAAATCTCTGGCATCATGTGGCCAAAAAACGTTACTGCGCATAAGGAAATTAATCTCACACGTCAAATATCACGTTGTGTTGTCTCTTCGCCTTTTTGTCTCAGAGCTGTTTTCCACTGTATTGGACTGTGAACTCTCTCTCATTAAGGATTTTCCAAAATTAGGATTATTCAACATCAGGACAGCTTTACAGGACAGACATTTTGTATCATTGTGCTTCAGGGTTGATTTATTGAAACTCATTTCTCACGCACACACACCCCACACACACATACAATATACCAGAATTTAGACATTTTATACATTCACTTACACACTGAAAATATTGTATATATTTGTAAATATTGGTATCTGGTGCACTGCAGTGTCTATTTTTGTTCAATACACATGGCTACATCCGTGATTTGTTCGCATCTATGAATGTTCATAGATCTGCGGTCTGTTCATATCTGAGAACATTTGTAACTTGAATGTTCGTAAGTCAAGGACTACCTGTACAGTACAAAATTGGATGGAAAGTATTGATGTCCTTAACTGTATATAAATATGAAATTGATTTATAATGTATTTGTGAGTTTAACTGTATATAAAAGTGAAATTAAATCTGAGTAAATTTAATATACAGTAAGTTTATGATTGTCAGTATGGTGGCATAGTGGTAAGCACTATGGTCTAGCACTTCAGAGTCAAGTATTCGAGTGTGTATGTGAAGATGTCGTGTTTCCTCCAGGTACTCCAGTTTTCTCCCACAGTCCAAAGACATGCAGTGTAGGCGGATTGGGATTTCCAAATTCCTCATAGTGTGTGAGTGTGTGTGTCCTTGTGCCCCACGAGGTTCCCAGCTTCCTGCAACCCTGTACAGGATAAGTGATATAGAGAATGAGTAAGTATCTGTGTGATTAACTTTATAAAAATAAGAAATTAGACATAAAGTATCTGTATGATGTAAATTGGATATAACAAAGACATTGAAGCAAAACACAAAGTTTAGAGTTTAGCACAAATCCACACATAATGTTGCCTGAGAAGTACAGCCTGTGCTCTTACATAGTGTAATTGTTTTTGTAATGAGTTTTTATTATGCTGACCAAATCCTTCTTCTAAAATGAACTCCAGTTATGGATGAACGTGTCCTATCTGCAGAGGAAAAACAGGAAACTGTTATTGTACTGAACTGTCATAATATTTGAGCTAGGGTCAGAACACACTGAATCATAATTTAACCAAAATAAGAAAAAAAAATTGACTGTTTACATGAGGATAGTTACGTGACAATAACATGACATTTAAGCAGATAGCAAACTAAAAATACAGTATTGTGCAAAAATACGATATTGTTTTTATTACATATGGTGTTATACATGTTTATACTAATGTCTGCATTAGTCTGTACAACACTGTTCACTATTTCCAAATTTAACTTAAAAATTAATAAATAAATAAATAAATAAATAAAATTACAGAAAAAAAATTTCATGTGACATAACAGACCCGTTTTCAGATGGAAAAAAAGTGCCGAATGTAGGCTCCTGGGTTTTGCTTGAAAATAACAAGAAGCAAATGAGACAAAGTTACCAGAAGAACTCCAGCACACTCAGTAGAACCTACCAGCTGTTTTATTTATAGTATAAAACTGCACAAATCTGTATCTAACACTACTGATTATGTCCACACAAGTGTTTTCACACTAAATATTGACTGTTTATTTTATTACTCTTTAGTGCACTTTATAGAAGTTTTTTTTATGCAGATTTCTTTTCAAAAGCATGTTTTTTGTATGTTTCCAAGACTTTTCCCAAAACAGCTGTTAGTTTTTACTGAGCGTGCTGGAGAATATGAATCCTTCTGGTACTGTAACTTTATAATACTCACTCGCCTACATTTGGTTTTTTGCTTCCATCTAATTAACTAGTCTGTTGTGTAATATGTTGCTTTTTTTTCACAAGCATGCACATATTCTTATGTAAATAATTTTAAACATACTGTACAGTATATAACAACATTTGTACTATAGATAATATAGTGCTTAAGACTTTTGCATGGTACTGCATCTACAATAATTATGTTATTACAGTAATGAAAAAGTTAAGTTAGTCTGATAAGTATGTCCTATTGAATATAACGAGGTCTAAACATAAAAACAGAGGTGTTCGAGCCTTTGCCACAGCTGCTCAAAGATTGTGGGACAGTGAACCGTTAAAAACTAATTTCTACATGTTGGTTTCATATTTAAGGTTCTTTACCTTATGCGGTTTTATTTATTTATTTATTTTAATGTAATTTCATGTATTTTTATATATCTACAGTTGTATGTACTTTCAGGCACTTGTTTTAAATTTATCTTTGTTTTTGGTATCTTTTTCACTGTAAAGCACTTTGTTAACATTTCCAAAGGTGCAATATAAAGAAACTTTGATTTGCCGTTAAAAAAAAAAATCAAAGATGAGTTTTTTGTTATATTTTCTAAAGATCTGAATAACCTTGTCCTGACTGACATAGAAATCCCAGTCCCCGCCATGAAAGTAAATGCCATACCTGAAATAGAAAAGCTTGCATGTCTCAGTGTTTCCTGCTTTCCATCCACTTCCTGTAACTCAGCTGTATCTTTTCTGTTATAACAGGCAGGAGACCCCAGAGTGCTGCAGCCCCGTCTCCCTGGAGGGCATGAACTAGTTTAGCTGATTCTCCTGAACATGTACTGACCTGATTGAATGTGAGCAAAGGAATTGTGTGTGTTGATGTGTGTGTATGAGAGAGAGATAGGAAGAGAGACAGAGGGGACGGGTGTAAGGAGAGTTAGGACAAGTGTGAGCAAACAGAGGCAGGTAGGGACATAATCGTTCAGTGATCAGGCACGAGCAGACCTGCACTGAGAACCTGAGGGCAAGTCGCGGATCACTGAATAAACACTGGTCTAAACATCTCCAGACAAGCCCTGATACTCTAACACACACACACACACACACACACACACACACACACAGGGAGAGTCAGTGTTTGCAAGGATAAGTCTGGACAAAATTAGTCACAATCCTGTATTATAACTGCAATTACACATTGTTATATAGTATCTATAATATGTTATAATGTTTATTATAAGGCTTCTATGTCATTGCTTCTAGTTATGAGCGTAGCACTTTATCTAGCATGACATGTATTCAACACAGACTAGAGAATCAGTGCCAAGTTATAAGCAGAATCTGTTATAATGCATTATAACATTAGTTTCTGCAATATTCACATGAACAAATAGTATTTTATTAGAATGTGTTAATCTGTTAATTAACTGCATATTAGTGTTTACCTAAACATGTGCAAACCATTATAAGGTATTGTTTAAGCTATATAACTGCTTATAAGCAATCTCACAGGTTTATTTCAACCATTATAAGATATTATGTATGTTTTATAACTTTACATAAGAATTTCTACAGATTTATGCCAACAATTATAAGACATTTTGTACGGTATATATCTTTTTGTGGGAAGATTATGCCAGGCATCATAGTGTATTATGTACAGAGTATAACTTACTTATGAGCATAAAAGTAGATAGATGAATAACTATATAGATTTAGATAATAACTATATAACTACATATGAGCATTTATACTGACTTATACATACAGTAGCATTATAAGGAATTATGTAAGCTTTGTTTATCTACATATTATCATTTATAAAGACTTATACTACCATTTATAAGGTATTATGTATGCTATATAGATACTTATGATGATTTATACAGACTTATGCTAAGCACTATATAATAATTTATAAACATATGCTAAGCTTTGTGAAGTAATACCACATGTATTACAGTGTATCATATATATATATATATATATATATATATATATATATATATATATATACTGTA
>JAQMYJ010000021.1:5670737-5681360 GCA_030014305.1 Clarias laeviceps
AACCAGTGTGATTCCTGTGACTAAAATCTCCACATGTGCTTTAGAACAATGCATAGCTAGTTTTATGTTTGCAGCAAATGGTGATAATGACATATCACATGATAATAGGTACATGGTAAAATATAGGTAGAATGTGCTGTAGGAAAAAATCTAATTCAAAAGTTTGAATATTGTAGTTAGCATTTTCTGTGTCACAAAACAGTTTAGTCAAGTCTGAGTGTTTTACATAGCTTGTGTTGTGTATAACAAGAAATTACATGAAGAAAAAGTAGAATTTTGTGTGCTACTGACATGATTTTCTAAATGGCAGGTGATGTTTGTGGTGTTAATACACATTTTTGTAAATGGTTCTATGTGATGTTGCTAGAACAGGTGTGATCTATTCAATTAAATTTAATTTGTATAGCGCTTTTAACAATTGTCATTGTCGCAAAGCAGCTTTAAACAATCAAAATAATAATTTACAGTAAGTGTGTATGGAATGTGTATGAATCAAAATGGTCAGATGTCAACAGCAGTCGAGGCCAGAACCGTCTTCATGGTAGAGTGAAACCGTCCCCAGACACCAGGCGCATCCCAAAGAGACACATGGGCCATGGATGTGACGAGATCTCCAACCAGAAGCGGAGCACCAGGATGGGTCAGACAGGTCCGGAGGGCAGAGGGGGTCTGGATCACTGGCAGCTCAGGAAAGACATGTGTAGCTCGACAGAGAGAGAGAAAGAGAGGGAGAGGGAGAGAGGGAAGAGAAAGAGGGGGGAGAGAGAGCAGAAGAGGAGAGATAACAGTTAGGTCTGGTCACAGTCACATATTGTATAATGTGAATGTATATGACAGCATAACTAAAAGGGAGCGCCAAAGGGAAACACAGACCTCACCGTCAACAAACCTGAGTGATCAATGAGAGATTTCAAATGTTTCATGTTAAAAAGTGTTTTGACGACGGATTTAGACATGTCACACCCCAAATGTACAAAATTCACATTCAGAACACCAGTTTATTTAAAATCATTTATTCAAAAAATATTTTCAAATCCACACTTTTTATGTTCATTTAAGTCTCTTTCATGGTTCCAGGAAATGTTTTCTGCACTTGACTTGAAAATGTGCATATTTCATACAAGATCCTTCTTTTGTCAGTTTTATGTCACATCCATAACATTGATAAAATGCTGTATCTTCTCAGGATGTAAATGATAATATGAATTTTGAAGATTTGTTAGTATTTTAGTTTTAGAGATTCACATTAAAAGTTATTCAAATAAATTCACTGATACTCAGATTGAGCTCTGAGGCTTTTTATTCATCCATATTGAGTCGAAATGTCAAATCCATAATGTTGGATCCTCTCTCTTTGTTTGTTTTTGTATATGTTCATATCAGTTCATGACATCATGAACATGCTTCAGAGCATGCTTTTATTAGAACACAATCAATTTTAATAATGGCTTATACTGTTCCAACCTATTGATTATTTTCCTATTTAAACATGATTGAAAATGTTTTATTCCTTCTGTATTGGTTGCCTGCACTCAGGACTTATAAATGTCACTGTATTATAATAGTATTGCATTAATAAGTCAACGTTACCAAATAAACAAGTTCAATATAGTTACTTTTTAACCTCATTGCAAACAGACACACACACACACACACACTGCCATTGTGTTAATCAACCTCCATGACATCATCCATAACCCAGTAGTTTCTGTGTGAGTCACAAAAATGATTTTAAGCTCAGGACAATCAGGTTAAACAAGACACTCTGTTCAATGCTAGATATGAATTACATTACCCTGAAAAAGAATAAATATATATGTCAAAAATTGTTATAAAGCATACAGTATATGGCATAATTTCCAGGTACAGTTTTACCATTACTATGTCACTAGTTTCTACAAACTCAAAATACAACATAGGTTCCCTATTTTTTTCTTTAAAAAAAACTTACACTATTTCTGACCTGCCTTACAAAAAGCAGAACAAAGAATTACTCAGAGGGTCTCGCTCATTTCCATTAACCCTGTCATGTGCATTTGGCCACGGATTCTCATCCACATCAAAATGAATGTTCTTATAGAACCTTCAGGTATCTCTGTCGGGGCCCAATTCATCCTCCATGATGAGGCCAGATGTGCTTGTCCCCTGACATCTGTGAATATCACTTTTTTATACTCATACCACAAGGTGAACTTAATCATCAGTAAAAAAGATAGTGTCCGTGGATCTTGTTATCAGCAAGACGCTCTTATCCAGACTGCTTATATAAGTGCTTTGAAGATCTTTACACTGGTTCCCTACAGTAGGTAACACTATTTGGTAGGTTCCTTTTTCTTCAAATGTCATTTAAAGATTTAAAGTGACTTGGTTGTACGGACATCTAGAGGAAGTTCTATCTAGTGGGCCAGGACAGGAACCAGTCCAAGCAGTGGTATTGAGCATTTGGATTTAATTCTGGGAGCTACGGGAAGCCTGGCATGGTGGTGTAGCGGTTAGCACTGTTACCTTGCACTTCAAGGGTCCGAGCCAGGAACGATTACCGTCTCTGTGTGCATGAAGTTTGCATGTTCTGCCCGTGCTTGGTGGGTTTCCTCCGGGTACTCCGGTTTCCTCCCACAGTCCAAAGACATGCAGATTAGGCTAATTGTCATTCCCAAATTGCCCGTAGTGTGTGAATGACTGAGTCTGTGTGTGTGTGTGTGTGCCCTGCAATGGATTGGCACCGTGTCCAGGGTGTACCGCGCCTCATGCCCTAAATCTCCTGGGACAGGCTCCAGGCCCCCATGACCCTGTATACAGGATAAAGCAGTATAGACGATGAGCGAGTGAGTGAGTAGTGGTTAGCACTGTTGCCTTCCACTTTGAGGGTTTGATTCCTGCCCCAGGTCTGTGCTTGGTGGGTTTCCTCTGTGTAGTCCGGTTTCCTCCCATGCAGATTAGGATAAGTGCCGTTCCCAAGTTGCCTGTAGTGTGTGAAGGTTTGAATAATCGCAAGTCCTAACCACAAGTCCTACCACAGTTGTAAAAATGGGAATGCAATGGTCACCATTGCCCTCCAAGGTCTGAAAAGGATGGATGGATGGATTGAGGTAATGTGTGCACATGGACTATTGTCCCTCAGGGTTCCATAAAACTATGCAACAGTTAATTATCATTTGGTGTAGTTTCAATGATTATAATGAAATGAATAATCATCTCAAATGTCTCAATGTGTGAAGAGCATTTTGAAATACTTTACCATTGGGTCATTTTGAACTGGTGATTTCAGTTCAGTGAAACAAAATGATCTTTGGTTTATGTGTACTGTCTCCAAGCAGTGTAGAGTTTTGAAAAATGTGTGTTTTGATCATCAGTTGCGAGTTTTGTGTCTAGTGCTTTAAAAAAATAGCACCAAAGCAACTGTAAAAAAAAAACTGCAAACACATTAGTACAGTATTTTTTGTAATACACATGAAAAGCTGGTAAGCACAAAGACACTGAGGGGAAAAAAGCCTTTCAGCTCAGTATGCTATTGCTGAGTGAATGAGCCTCCTGCTGCTACGGGGCTAATGAGATCATTATCAGCAGTGATTAACGTCTGAGCACGCTAAGCTGGACAACTTTACATTTGTTCTGTTTAACTACCATCGTGTAGAGATAAACAGTATTTAAAAATGAAGGATTGTACATGACTCGGGGCGAGTCTGTTCTCGTTCACCGTGAAGAATCAACATTCTGTATTTGCTAGAACTAATATGCTAAAATGCTAATTCTGAACTAATATGCTGAAATGCTGAATAAATCCTTATACTTTTCCTCTATCATTTTTTAGATGATTTTTTTATTTTTTATTTTTTTAATATATATATATATATATATATATATATATACAGTATATACTGCATTACATTCTGAGTAAGTTACTGACCCTGAGAGTTGGAAGCTGTCTTTTTAATTTTTTGAAAAAAAATCAGCCTGGAAGAAGAAATAAACTGTTGCTGAGGTCTCGGTTAAGGGTTAATGACAGCGAGTTCCCAGCATGCCAGTTTATCTCTGCAGCACGCAGGAAATGACATGGAGACTTCACTCCTTCAGTAACTCTCCATGCTAAGCATTCACTACTGTGTGTTTGTCATTTCACAGCATGAGTCGTATTGAGAAAGTGAATTTATTTTAAATTCTCATGCACAAATGTTTTTTATTGCACTTTTTTGATCAGTTATTGTTCATCAATATTGTGCTTCCAGTTGTTTCTATAAACAATAATAACAATAATAATAATAATAATAATAATAATACAAGCATTTGGTGGGGTCATTATTGCAATCATTCCCAAATTCCAGTAAGTAAAATGTGTGCATGTTAAAAATAATGATAACTTTGGTTCTACCTGACGTACTGTATATAGTACCAATCAAAAGTTTGGAGACGCCTTCTAATTCCATCATCTTTCCTAGTTTTTTGTATTTTGATGCTGAAGGCGTCCAAAATACGCAATTATCTCCTTTGAACAGTTGATATTAAGATGTATCTGCTACTTCTGCTCTGTAAAGCCTAAAGGCTCTAATCTGAGGTGCTAGTTGTTAATTGGTGATTTCTGAGGCTGGTGACTCTAAATGAACTTCTCCTCTGCATCAGAGGTTCGTTTTGGTCTTGCTTTCCTGGGAAGGTCTTCATTAGAGACAGTTTCATCATGGAGCTTGAAGGGTTTTGCAAATGCACTTGAACACAATACTGTTCTTGCAACTGACTGTTGTTATTGTTGTAACCTAATTACCTCATGCAATTTGTGTTTATTTTATAGGTTTGAAAATCTCCAGTCTTCTAGAATGAGGAAAATAAATCACTAAAGAAAAAACATTGAATATGGTTGAAGGACTTCTGTATAAGCAGTTGGTTTTTTGAAATCGGTCATTGATCTATGCTGTGTTGTACACATTGCACATATCTGTGCCGCTTGCATTTTTAGGGTTACTGTTGTGTAAAATATGTAGTAATCATATTAGTTCCTGTTATTGCTACCTGACTTCCCTATGGCAGAAAATGTGTTGTTAGAAATGCCAACCCTGGAGACTCCTTCCGTAATGGTTCCTCACAGAAACATTCACCATGTTAACAGCGTTTCCGCCACACAAGTTGCTCTGTAAGTTGCTACTACAAAAACGATAACATATTCAAGAGTCGCAGTTGGACCTTCTGACCAATCAGAATTGATCATTCCCAAAAGCTATGATGTAATATGATTTATTAAGTGTCTTTGAAATCAGGGCTTTAATATTTCCAGCCCATTATCTCCTTATGTGAGAGAATAAGGAGGATGACAAGACAACTAGAAAGACTTATGGCTCATATCTCGAGAAGAAAAATAGATGCAACAAATGATCCCAATATAATATACTGAAGCTACGGCTTGGTGCTGTAGATACAATGCATGTGGAGACTTTATCGCCGGGTAATTGTTTTTAATAGCAGGCTGTTATCTGGGGCAGTACTCTAGGCCAGAGAGGAGACATGAGTGATAAGATTGAAGCAGAGGCAGATTGCTCTACTTAGGCAGGAGTACATGGCTGAATTCAGAACAGGAGATGGGCAGATATAGATCATCAGGATAATGAGGAAGAGGTAACTCCAGGGCAGTACGCCTGCAGGCAATTTATTTTTCACTTGTCACTTTAAAGCTGAATTATGTTTGAGTGTAGTAATTTATGATAAGTCGACATGTGTGTAGGAATTTGGAAAGGTTTGTGCTATAAGATGTTTTTGACATATATAGGCCAGACAGGCAAACTTTTTTCAGAGATCATTTGCATGAGGACAGTGTGCATTTAAAGACATGGTTTGTAATATGGATTGGTTTGATAGGGAAACGTCCTCATTTCTTCATATTTTGCTTCCAAATTGCTTCTGTCTTGAGGAATAGTTCTCCAGGCTTCCTGAAGGACTTTTCTCGCTCTCTTTGTTTTTGTCTCACATTTTCATTATAGTCCCTGTACCTGGGCAGGTTCAGAGGAATGTTTTTTGTTTCTTTTCTCACTGGCGTGAATCAGTGAGAAAAAGGTGCAGATGATCAGGCCGGTGATTAGTATACTGGTGATGCTGAATAATGCTGAGGTTGTTACATAAACACTCACTCACTAATCGTCTATACCTAACATGCATGTCTTACGGCTGCGGAAGGAAACCGGAGCACCCAGAGGAAACCCTCACAGCACTGGGAGAACATGCTCCACGCACACAGATCCGAGAATCAAACCAGGAACCTGGAGGTACAAGAGGACAGTGCTAACCATTACGCCACTATGCAGTCTGCTAAAGAGATGCACAGCACTGTATCTTCTATACATTACAAAAATGCAGTTTTTCCCGGACCATGGAACACATAACGGTACACAAGACTACATAATGTACCAGTGCAGGGGGAAAAAAATACAAAGCAGCACAATTAATAAACATAACTTGGGCTGTAAATGGTAAAGCAGTGGTATGGTATAAAGCAAAACATACAGTATGTCATTCTAAACGCTAAACGTTATGTGCGTGACTAGCCCAGGTGAGCGTCGTGAGACAGCTTGGTGTTGACTAATCCGACTGTCTCCAGGAAGAACCTGTTGCAGTGTTCACTGGTGGTGGCACATATGCTCCTGTACCAGCTGCCGGATGGCAGGAGGGTGATGAATCCGTAGAGTGAGTGACAGAGCTCCTCTGCATGGAAGTGTTGCGTAAAAAAAAAAAAAAAGGGGGAACTGTTTAAAATGTAGTTATTTTTAGCAATAGGAGTGCTGGAATCTTATTGGTCAGAATGTGTGTATTAATTTTATGCTCTGACAGTTTATAGCCGTTATAAAGTTAGAGACGAACGCCATTCCAAAACATGCCTTCCTTGTATCTACTGTAGATATAAACACATAAAGTGTAACAACAAGTGTATTGTTGCAGTAAAACAATACAGGACAGAAAACAAACAACTTACAAGCGGGAAAGGGTAACTCTGTTTTGTGTCACCGCTCCATCTTAAAGTTTCAGCTACACAAAATGGACACCATACGTATCCTGTGGAGGCTTGAATTGTGACTTGGGCACGTTGTGATGTCTTCTTAGTAACTGCAATTCACCTTACAGACAGCAGAGGGCTGAGAATGACAAAATGCCCCTTTAAAAAAACAGCTCTCCAGCCCTGTCTGAATGAAAGAGTAGGAGAGAGAGAGAGAGAGACTGCCATTGAAAGCCAAGTCATATGTACTTTTCTGTTTAAAGATAAGCATGAGAAGAAAAAAAAAGTGACACCTCAGTCTTCTCACAAATGACAGCCGGCACGGTGCAATCAGCTACAAGACAGATCTATTTCGAGAGCAGAAGTGCCGTGTGTTTGATGTGACACAGCTCCTTTGCAGAGCTGTAACGAGGCGAGCACTTGCTGACAGCCTGCTTCTTTTCATTTCCCCATCACTGAGCCTTGCTTCCTTGCTCTCCTCCCTGTGATCATCATCATGTTTCTGTCTTAATTCATCAAGATGATGCTTGTCGGCTTTCACTTCAATCACAAACAATTTAGATGTTTGGGGTTTTTTTCGTGTTAACAAGAATATATCAGCGCCGCACAATATGGAGGAACATCAGGCTCAGGTTGCACACATTCTGTGCTTTTTATTCCTATGACATCATGCTATTTGTGGTGTATCCTGGATATTCTTAGTGAGAAGGGGGAAACAAAGACCCTGATACAGTGGCAAGAAGAAGTACAGTATGTGAACCTTTTGGAATTTCATTGTTTTCTGTATGAATTTGTCATACAATGTGATCTGATCTTTATCTAAATCAAGGGTACTGACAAATATAATATTTCCAAAATATTGACACAAAAACTAATTTCATGTCTTTATTGAACACACTCATTCAAAAAGTAAGTGAACCCTTGGAATTAATAAGTGGTTCAACCAGGTGCTTCCTGTAGCTGTGGATCAGACCTGCACAACATTCAAGACAAATTTTAGCTCATTCTTCCTGGCAGAACTGCTTGGGCTCTGTCATATTATTTGGACGTCTCATGTGTATGACTCTCAAGTCATTCCGTGGTATCTCTAGATGAAGATCAGATCACAGACAGAAAACCATGAAATTCTAAAAGGTTCATATACTTTTTCTTGCCACTGTACCTAATCCTTTAAGAACTCATTAGTTTTTATATGTTATATTTGTACAGGTGAAGAATATTGCTTTATTTTGTTTAAATAATACAGCTTTCTATTATTTTGGACATCAATATCAACTGTTTTAGACAGCAAACATTTTCAGCATGAATAAATGAAAAAAAAATCTTTTTTTTTTTATTTATATTTCACATGTGATGCTTTATTTTTTCTCACTCATGATATTCCTCACACGGACAATCAGTTTGCTGTGTATGTACCGTATAAGTGATACATACTGTAGGAATCTCAGCACGCATGTTTGTAAAATAATAAATGCACAAGTGTACATTCATTAAATATTTTTGTTTTTTAAAAGATATGCAAATGCATATGATGAATACCTGATCATTATGTGATGCATGTGCAAATTTTCATGTAGGAGGGGTGTTCAAGTCAAACCGGGACTTGCGATAACATTTCTTGTGAATGAAGATGTAAAACTGATTGACATTAGCAAAAGACTTACATGATGAGATTCTTAGCCGCAGTAAAACATTTGAATGGTGCAAGCATTTTAATGAAAGCTGTACGTCCGTGAATGATGATCCCGGCCGAGGTGCCTCAGAGCCCACTATGGAGTCGTTCCCTGAACATTCAGCAAGCAGAATGCCTGAACCTTGAAACAGTACAGTCCTTACCTCACTCCAAGACATTTCCACATGTTTGGGCCATTGAGGATGTTCCTGGGAGGCCAGCATTTTTAACATGAAACAAGCCATCTGATCATGGTTCAGGCGTATTGAGAAAACTTTCTACTTTGTTGGGATTCCAAGCACTTGTAAAACATTTCACTTATTAAACAACATTTCTTCACAAAGAAATTTAACCCAGTGGGCAAAATGTTATGTTTTTGTTTGTTTGTTTTTCAAAACATGGATGGATAAAATGTTCCAAACAACTTTACAAATGTGTTTCTGAAGTCAGGATGATGCAGAATGTATGATATTATAAAGTCATAAATTATGAATGATCAGGAAAGCATACCATTTTGCACAAAAAAAAAAGAGTTGAAAGAAATCCTACTAAAAAAAAAAAAAAAAAATCCTATGGTACAGTAACTTGAGGTCCAGTATAGCTAATATAACTTTTCATTTAAGCGACTTTTCAATATTAATGTGAAGAAACGTATAGTGTTTTGATGGGAAACAAATTACAGCAATAGAGTGCAGTTATGAAAACAGTAAATAATTGATGTTCAAATCCATAATTTATAGCTCAGTTTTCTTTCATACATCTAAAAATATGTACATGGACATTTGGAAGCAGAAGATTTTTCTTGCCTGTGGTGCATGGCTTTAGATCATCTTCTGTCTCACTTGTAGATGACCTTTATACAAAAATATCTTTCCTAAACGAATAAATATTAATATATTTTTAACACCAAACATATAAAACAAGAAACATTTCAGGCTTTGTGTAATAAAGCCGTAGAATTCTTCTCGCTTTGAGAAATTCATCAGAACTCTACCAAACCTCTGTCAAGTAATTTATCCCCATGTCAGCTTCCAGAGATGTTTATTGTGCTGGAATTGTGGGTTTATTTCATTTATTTAATTTTCAAAATGAGGTTTCTGTTAATGTCACTGGTACAGTATATACATGATTCACACTCTTGATTCAGTGATGACTCAATATATGATTATTACGATTATAGAGATGTTTCACTGCACATCTGCCCTTTTCTCCCACCTGATGTTTCCTCTGTGCATCTTCTGCTCCCAGTTTTCTTCTAGACTTTAGATTTTTTTTCTTGATATTATTATATTTCTCTATATAATTCTTATCATATCATTTCACTAGTCTTTGGATAACATCAAGGTAGAAAGTTTTCTCTTCTTCATATCTGAAACTCTGAAACGCTGGCCTCCCAGGAACTCGGTTAATGGCCATGAGGAAATGACTTTAAAAAATTATTGAGGTCAGGACTGTACGGTGGATGTGGCAATAACTTCCAGATACCCATTTTATAGTACATATTATCTTTACTTAAGCTGTACCCTTATTATTACGTTTTTATTATTCTGTTTATTTGTACTATTGTGTCAGAGGTTTTAATCTTGTTGTTGTTGTTGTTTTTGATTATTTTTTATTTCTTTCAAGTCAATTGCCTGTTTTATTTTTTCCCTTCATCAAAAATGTCCTTATGTTGCGCAGATATGAAAGGCTTTTCTTATCTCACTACTCGAATAAATGCTAATTAATACTAAGGTAATATTAGCTAACATTATGCACACTTTCCAGGAGCCAGCAATATTATAACTGTTATAACTGTAATATGTTTAGCTTCAAGAGCAAGCAAACCTTACATTATTGCCCTCTTTACATACAGTAACTTCACTGTAACTGTGTGGACCAGTTTAGAAAGTTACCTAATGCTACTAATGCTAGCTAGCTACAGTAGCTAATCATGGTAGTGTGCTAATGTTCTGCAGAAAAGCTGCAAAGAACTATTAGG
>JAQMYJ010000021.1:5692126-5703129 GCA_030014305.1 Clarias laeviceps
CTCATTGCTTAAAATCAGGAGTTTTAGACACAGATTTGTGCAGTTTTATAAGAAAACAGTTGTTAGGTTTTACTGAGTTTGCTGGCAAATATGAGTTTCTTCTGGTAACTTTGTCACACTCGCTCATACATACATTAGGTTTTTTGTTTCCATCTGAAAACTGGTCTGTCTTGTTCTATATATTTTTTCTTTACAGCCGTGCATGTATTCTCCTGTAATGGTATTTATTCATAAATGTTTAAGTTATATATGGAAATACTGAATGATTTTGTGCATAATTATACAGACATGATAAACATGTATAACAAAATTGGTACAGGTGCCTAAGACTTTTGCACAGTAATATATACAGTATATATATTAGATTAGATTAGATTAGATTAGAAGATTACTGACGAAAGACAATTACATAATTAAATTACATAAAGTATACATATTGTACAATGGTCTATAATTATGGAGTTACCCAATGATTGATAGATAGATAGATAGATAGATAGATAGATAGGTAGATAGGTAGATAGGTAGGTAGGCAGGCGTCTGCCACGGCCAGAAGGTCAAACAGGCTGTGTCCAAGGTGGATTGGTTCTGTCAGTAGGTTGTTTGCTCTGCTGTGGCAGCGAGAGCTGAATAGGCTCTTACGGGGAGGATAGTGTGGGACTAATAAAGGTTTATCTTATCTTATCTTAGTGAGTGTCCTGTGAGCAGCTGATTATTATTTTTTTTTGAGAGGTGCTGATGACCCTCTGAAGGGATTTCCTGTTTATTTCCAAGCAGCTGGCGGACCATACAGTAATACAGTACGTTAGCACGCTCTCAATGAAGCAGTGATTAATAGCACAATTGCAGATCCATCTTAAAGTTGTTTTTCCTGAGAATTCTCTGGAAGTAAAGTCACTGTTATGCCTTCTTTACAAGTGCTGTGGTGCACGTGGTCCCGAAGATGAACCCAAGAACCTGATACCTGTCTCCATCTATGTATATTGTATTAGAAGCTGTGCTACACTTGAAATAGTCAGTAATGATCTCCTTTGTTTTTTTGTGGATATTTAAAATGAGATGAGTTTTCTGAACACCACCCTGCCAGTTCTTGGACTCCATCCCGGTAGGCTGTTTCAACAACTTCTAAGATGAGACCATTGACAGTTGTTTAATCTGCAAACTTGATCATCATGTTGGGGGAATGAGTTGATGCCCATTAAAGGGGCTTAACACACAGCCCTGTGGGGTGCCAGTACTGATTCTAAAGCATGGAGGAGAGGTGGTGGCCTATTCTGTTAACAGACTGGTGGCAATTTGGCAGGTGGGTTGGGAAAGTCCAAGGTTAGGGTTAGGGTTAGAAGTATCCGGAGGAAACCCACCAAGCACGGAGAGAACATGCAAACTCAGAGACGGGAATCGAGCCTGGCCGGGAATCGAACCCGGACCCTGGAGTTGCGAGGCAACAGTCCTAATCACTACACAGGATATATATTATAGAAGGTGAATTAATATATATACAATGTACTGTATAAATGTATGTAAATGTGTGTGTGTGTGTGTGTGCACATTAATGTGCGTGTGTGCACATTAATGTGTAAAGCTGCCTTGTGCTCTAAGTCTCCTGGGATAGACGTTCTGCGACCCTATACTGTGTATATACAGTATATATAATGTACTGTATAAATGCATGCAATATTAATGTAACATATACAAATTGGTAAAAATTATATATATATATATATATATATATATATATATATACTGTATATATAATGCAAATTTTAGTGTAATAAATATTTTTTATGATTTCGTTTCTTAATGTGCTTATTGTAAAAAAAATAGATCTAGAACAGTTAGTTTAACACAAGTTGTAATGATAAACACAGAATAAGTATTAAATTACAGTGTTTTGTGTGTGTTTACTTTCTCAGTAAAAACCAAACTGAACTGTTAATGCATGTACGTTAGACCTGTTTGCCACTTGTTGATGTAGAGCAATGCTTTATTTTCAATTCCTATTATTTATTTATTTTATTTTTTTTTTTTAATGAACAACCTTTAGTATTATTTTAAATGCATTATTTCTAAGTCTTAGCCCAGGCTGCTCTGGACGCGTTGCCATTGGTCCAATGCAAATGATATGCAAATAAAGTTGACGTCGAAGATTCGTCTAAACTCCCGGAAGTGGGCGAGGCCTATGCGGTTGATTCATTCATATAGAGTGCGGAACAGCGCGTCCCAATAGAGAGAGTGTAGAGCGCTATAGACACGAGCTCAGGGAAGTGCGGTGAGGGATCGGTGGAGGTGGACTGACCGACAAGGGGTGTTTTATTGTTTATTTCTGATCACGCATCAGGGAAAACCAAAGATAAATCAATCAACACGATTCCCAGGATGCTTTGCCATGTGACGCGGCCGGACTCGGTGGTGATGGAGGTGGAAGTTGATGCGAAGGCGAACGGAGAGGATTGTCTGAACAAGGTGATGTTTAAACAGCCGTCTTTCGTGACATTTTACAGGAATAATCAGTTATTTTAGAGGAAATGTTAAAGACTAGGATCAAAGATAATGATCAAGTCAGGAGTCCGTTTGGAACCTCATCAAAGCCTTCTGATCTGCTTTGATGTTGAATGTAACTTTTAAATGCTGACTTAAGTGTTTATATTGTTATTATTTTTTTAGAAAGTAAAACGACTTTAAAAAAATGTGACCTGTTTCAATTTTTTTTTTTTACAAATGATGTTTTATATATATTCTGACTTGTGATAGTCAACAAACAAAAATCATGACAAATAAGATTTCCATCAAAACATAATTACATGTGTGTGTGTGTGTGTGTGTGTGTGTGTGTGTGTGTGTGTTCATTGTAAGGTAATGTCATGTAATATAATAAGGATGTAAGCTATGGTTATAAACATGATAAACACCCTTTTTTTAATCCTGTTAAGCGTGTTGCTCTGGTGTGTCATTTCTGCTCGAGCTGACCGAGGTTACTTCAGTTCAAATCCCCTACACCTGCTTCTTGCATGCTTTCATATTCAACTGTTATACACAAACATTCCGATTGAGCTTCGTTAAGGTTTCCAGACTGTTAATAATGATGATAATAATAATAATAATAATAAATAAATAAATCACACACTAATCCAGTCATACTCTTGATCCATCACAATTTCATGATGTCATCCTCATTTTCATAACATTTATACTGATCTGTTGTGTTTCATTGTTGTTTTCTTGCAGGTATGTAGGAAATTAGGAATCATCGAGGTGGACTACTTTGGCCTCCAGTTCTCTGGGAATAAAGGCGAGAACTTGTGGCTGAACCTGAGGAACCGAATCTCGCAGCAGATGGACAGTGTGACTCCTTGCAGGCTCCGACTGAGAGTCAAGTTCTTCGTTGAGCCCCATTTAATTCTCCAAGAGCAAACCAGGTACTTATTTCACGAGGGAACAGATTTAGCATATTTTATGTGATCCATCCTGGAAGTTAGCTTTTATATTCATAACATTGGGATCACTCATTTTATAAAAAAATTTTGTGCGTGGTTTAAACACATTTTTTTTCTTTGGCTCTCTTTAATCTAATATTAATGTGTGGTTAAAGATTCATTAGACAAATTTAGTTTGCCCTTCAGAGCTTCAGGAGGAACAAATCGACATGAGAAAAGGGGAAGTACGTAGAGTACAGTTGTTTTAGAAAGAAGGGGGTGAAAAACACCATTTTGTCTTTATAGAAATGAGATTCCTGCTCTAGACCAAATCTGGGTCATGTTGCACATGAAAAATTCATGTACAGTCAGATGTTTTTTTTTTTTTTTTTTTTTTTTTCCTAAGGGCTGCTTCAAATGTACATTAGATATCCCGCGGTGCGGGAACAAGAGCCTGTGAAGTGTTGCTGCTTTTCTTTTTCCGGCAGAGGCGAATATGCCCTGTAGTAACCCCCGCTCGCTCAGGGTAACTCTAGGTCATTGAGCAGAACGAGGCTCGGAGGCAGCGCATGGAAATGTGATCCCTGCTGCAAAGCCTTGCTAATCCCCACCCGCCTCCTCACTCTAGTTTTAAACCCATGTGGGTTTGTTTTGTTTGTTTTTGTTTGTTTTTTCCCTCGCTTGTATTTCTAGAGCGTATGGCCCATCATGTAATTCAAAGGGAATATATAATAATAAAAAAAAAAATCACTGGAACTTGTTCATATATTTACCTGGAGGTTATCTGGACGTGTCTCATGCTGAAAGTTACACCGTGCAGACGAGTCGCTGAACTACTGAGCCTTTTCGCTGAACTGTGAAGTAGTTCCTCCGGTGCGGCAGCGTCTGCGTCTTGTCCGATCTTATCTCTGTAGATTGAGTTACTTTGCTGATTGATTTCCTGTTCAACATCTAGCCCGTGTCTACTGCCTGTCCTCCCGCTTCTTCACACTCTGCTGTTTATTTACTTATTTATTTTGTTATTACTTGTCATGCTGTATGAATTAATCCCACTTAAAACTTACGGCCATATCCCGCGAGGGGCGTTCAAAACCGGGACTTGAGGGCATCAAAGCGATTGACAAACATTTTTAAAGAAGGCCAAATGTCCGTGATCGACCCAGCTCCGTGCAGTCGCACATGTGACCGCACAGCGAGTGAAACACCTGATCCTTGAAAGGCGTCATAGGTTTTTTTTTGTTTTGTTTGTTTGTTTTTTAACTGTACATACAGTTATAGGAATTCAGCTTTGGAGTTATTGGGACATTCCCACTTACCTCCCCCCGCGTACAGTCCTGACCTCACGCCAAGCCATTTCCACATGTTTGGGGGATTATAGGAGTTCCTGGGAGGCCGGCGTCTCAGACTAGTCATGACTGTAAACCGTTCCAAGCACTGGTGAAACACTGGGGTGAATGCATTAGTGTAGCAGAGGATTATATGCAGAAATAAAAGGAGTTTTTACTCTCGTAACTGTGATCTCGGTTTGACTCGACCGTCAACTTTTTAGATTAGACTGTACAAGTCGCATTGTCGATATGGTGCAAGATAACGAACAATAGATTAGACAAATTCACCTGACCCTGAGCGGCCTTCCTGTGGGTGGATTTTACTCAAGCCCGGCTATGACGCTCACATCCCGAGATTTTAATCAACAGATTTTGGGCATGGCACCAAATCAGGCGGCAGCATCTTCGCTGTTTTGAGACCCCTTGTTTGTTTGTTCCAGCCTAAATCCAGATTCATTGAAACATGTGCTAAGCTCGACACAGTGCATTCCTATGCTGTGCTTAATAGTTTGGATAAGCCTGATCTATTCTGGTTATGTATTGTAGGCGTCATGTTTCTCGCATGTCGTTTTTTTTTTATTTTTTTTTTAATTTTATTTTTATTATTACTCATCACTACCACCGTTTTCTCTGGAAGGGAAGCGATTTACATTCAAACACACTGCTGCAGAACTTCCGCATGATCTTTTGTTCCGTCTTCGTTCTGTAAGGAGCAGAAAGGAAGTGACTCCGTGTTCCTGAATAATTCGAGTGAAATACCTGTGATGAAACTCTGATCTTTCTGCATGTACAGAATTTGAAAACTTTCACTTTGGCATCTATTGAGAGTTAACATCCTGATGGGTGTGTCCGTGCCACTGAGACCAGCTTTAAGCATCAGCATTGTGTTGCGTTTACTGGAAGCTTGGCCACCTCGTCAGAACTGAGTGGCGGTCCACCCTTGGCGGGAAGTGACCACCATCATCATCATCATGGTTGTTGCTGGAGAAATAGATAGCTGTCTGTTTTTCAGCTTGACATTTCTGACTCCCTTCAGCCTGGCTGCTTGTGAAAGCACTTCATTGTTCACCCCGTGGCTGTGTTAGAGAGAGTGTGTGCGCGTGTGTGTGTGAGATGCACAGCTGAGGCTTGCATTCGAATGCTCTTTTCGCGTTCACCTTTGCCCTACATCTCCTCGGCTTGAGGGCACTTTATTGCTTACAGATATGAAGCCTGTCATGCGCATCTACAGCTCTTCCCTCTCTCTCTCTCTCTCTCACGAGTGTATAAATGATTCAGAAGCAACTCCTTTCACTCATATTTTTTTATTATTATTATTGTTGGGTCCACACATTTTTCTCGCCTTCTAACCTCAAAAAAAATGTTTAAAAAAACAAAAACAAAAAAAAATCACGCGCGCGCGCCCACGTGCCTGCACGCGCACACACATTTACAACAGTACAGAGAAAGTCAACACGCCGGGAGCAGACTTGATGTTTTCATGTCTTCCGCCTCCCGTCTCTGACACGCCCACACGGCCTCGGGAAAGACGGGCCAATTAGCGGATCCGTTCCCGAAGCTGGAGAACCTACTAGACGTGCGATGAGGGAGAAAACGAGAAACGTGTTCAGGTTTCCTGATGCAGGGAAAAAAAAAAAAAAAAGACAACCGTCGTCGATTTCGATCACATCATCTCTCCCTCCGTTTCTCCCCTCACGCGCTCACCCTTTCTCTCTTGACCTGTTGTGTAAGCTTCGCGCGCTTCACATTAAGTCTGTGGTTATGTAGCGTGCTATCCGCACGTGACCCGAAAGATACCCTTGGCGCGCATTTTCATTTATACAAAAAGTAAAGCGTACAGCACGCGCTCGACATGTTTCCAGTTTGCCGCTAGCTAACATGTTTGTTCGGTCGGTGACGTAATAGATAATATGGACCGGGAATACAAATCTAAAAAGACACAAAGGGGATGTATCGCCACCTGTGGTATTTATTAAGGGGGGAGGGAATAAAGGCCATAGCTTGACATTAAACAGGTCGTTTATGCTCGAAACAGTGTTGCCAACTCCTCAGGAAGGAAAGTAGCCATTGGCTGTCCGAGAAGTCGCTAAATGACGTCATCGCGTAACGTCATGACAAAAAGTGAGTAGGTAAAAACACCCTAAATACGTTTAGAACTATACAAATGAACTTTTGTCTGTCAGAAATATTTTTTTAAAAAGCAGGATATTTATTTATTTTATTTATTTTTAATAAAAGCACTCAAAAAAAAAGAAAAGGGCAATGATACGCAAATGCTATAACAAGTCTCAAGCAGTGCATGTAGCAAGGTTTTTATTATTATTAATATTATGTAATAAAAATGAAATGAGGGAGAATGGAAAAAGAATAGAACAAGCTAGTGTTAGAGGCCTGTTTTGCTTTTGTTAATTGTATAATAAAGGAAAATAAATAGATAGAACACAAAAGGAACATAGAAGCTAGTGTTAATTAGTTAATGAATTAAGATTATTATTTTTTTTAATGAAATGTGGCCGATTTAGATTTCGCATAAAAAGCTGAAAGTGTTTTTATTTTAAAATGCAAAATTGTTAAGATACTGCAACATCAATTTGACAGGGTTACGGGCACTCCTTTTATTTATTTAGTAAAAAAAAAAATGCTTAATTTTGCAGGTCGTATGCTTCTAGGAGCTTACAGCAATATTTACTATCAATCCTCAAAGAAATATGAATAATTTGCATTTTAAGTGATTATTGTTTGAAGCGAGACAGAATAACTCAGAAATTTTGCCGTTTTTGGGGCACATTTAATTCATTTCTCCAAAACCTTTTCTAATTTTTCCAGAAGTTGGCAACTTGAAATTTTTAGGGAGGTAAGTTCGGTCGCTTCCATGTCGCATAAACTTCAGAAGTAGCTTCTTTGGCACACACTTTCTGTATTATGTTTAACGCACAAAAAAAAAGTCTTGATCCAGAGCAAATTGGAAAAAAAAAAAACTCAAATCCTGAATCGAATTAATAGTAGATCTTAAACTTTGTTTATATACTGTATACATATTTGTTTTTAAAGTACCTGTTTATTTAATTGTTACATTTATTTTTGTACTTTTTGTATTCCCATGCTGAACTGGTGCACGTTTCATTCTTATTAATTTAATACTCTGCGTATACGTTTTATTTTTTATTTCTTAATAAATAACTGATGTGGTGCTGAAGTTCGCCTTGCTTTGTCAGATATTTCTGATAGTATGAGGCCTAGTGTTTCCTGAGACTCCGAGGTCACTTCCTGTCAGTTTGCTGAAGTTATTCGGTCGGTGTGATGTTCAGACGACGCGTCTTAGAGCTGAAGTCCTTAAAGGCGCAAAACAATCTCCTGACCTCCAGGTTCAGTGGGGTTAACTCCTGCCCCTCCCCCCCCATCCCTACCCCCAGACACACACACACACACACACACACACACACACTTCCCCCATCTGAATTTAAACCATATGCCCTCTCTGACACACACAACTGTCTCACACAATGATCGTGTGTGCGTGCGTGTGTGCGCGTGTGCGCGTGCGTGCGTGAGCACAGCAGGGTCCTGATCTTGCCTTTCTCAACTCTCCTCAAGTCTCTAATCAGCTCTGCTCTATTTTGGCACAGTGAAAGCTAAAGTGTTACACACACACACTCGATCATTGTAAACTCTTCTCCATAATCATACTTTTTTTTTTTTTTTTTTTTTTAACTTCAAACCTTTTATTTATACATTTTCTTTAGTTTCTTTTTTTTATAACTAGTTTCTTTTTTTTAAATTTTGGTTGCTTTACATATTTTTTGCTTCTTTAATAATTTTTATTCTTTTTTCTTTTGAACAGTTTGTTTTTCTTTGCTATTATTTAAGCTGTTTGTTTCTGTCGGATGACCATTTTTTCGTTATTTCTTTTTCATTCTTTTTATTCGTTGGGTGGTGGTAAAATCTTTGCTACGTGTGTGTGTGTGTACACGTACTTTGGGCAGCTGAAAACTGGACATGTTTAATGAGTACAGAGCGAGATGATGTGCATCGTTACACACATGGGTCTATTTCTTCTTCTTGACTTGTTTGTCGTTTCGGAGTTTAAGGATCAGATCTGGAACCTTTTGGTTAATATTTTAATCTCGTATTATTTCCACCAAAAAAAAAAAAAACAGCCTGAGAGGAGGAAAGCGTCCACGTTAAGTCGAGTTAAACACGAATGAGCTCGGGCGTTTAGAATTTGCAGAAGCAGACTGATGCAAATGGTCCTGTGTTTTTTGCTGGAACTATGCAAACCACTAGGTCCACACGCTGGTAGGAAATCGTGAGCACGCGGCGAGTCGTCCTGGTCTGGGAGCAGGGAGTAGAGCCACGTCTTAAATGCTGGCTGGTGGGGTTTTTGTCAGTTAACATGTCACCAGGTCCTCCTTTACTCTGCTCGTCTTAACTGAAACCCACTTGTGAAAAAAAAAACTGACGTGGCGTTTCCTGTTACCGCTCAGAACGCAGAGCTGCGGCGAATCACAGAAACGTCGAGTTATGGTTCCCATGTGTGTCATCAAACGTCCATACTGCTGACGGACATCTTTCTGTTCATCGTTATTCAGAAGGGAAACGACCTCACAGCCCCTTTTAACCGTCTTCAAGACTCAACCAGCGTCGATATTCCTTCGTCCTTATTGCTTTAAAATTTGTTTACTTTCCTTGAAAGGTCGATTTGTTTGTTTATTTCTTTGGAATATGCTGTAGTTGATAAATAAACAATGTTCTATTTGGTTTTAGTTTATCAAGGTCTTAAATAGATTGAGGTTCTTTCTTATTTGCAAGCCACTAACACACACACACAGTTGCGTGCACACGCTCACACATGCAACCACACACACACTGGAAGCGTAGAACCGGTTTGTGCATGACCTGTAGTAACCTCAGCGTCTCTCCGAGCGGAGCTGACTGAGATGGAGATGCGTTTCGGTTTTCTCTCTGAGGGGGGGGAAAAAAAATCCTGGTCTTTAGGGCAGGATGTAAACACGCGTCTGTGGATCGAGGCAGAAGTTTTATTCGACTTTTTTATTATATGCATTGTTTTATTTCCGCAATGGTGATGAAGTCCTTTTTGTGCAAGTGAGGAGTGGCGGTGGGTGATCAGGGTGGGTGGGTGGGTGATTTGGGTGGGGTTGTCTTTTACGGTGGCAGGGTTTACTGTAGGTCGTTGACTGAGAGTAACCCCGGCTGAGCAGCTCGGGGCCGTTTTGTTTGACAAACTGAAAGAGCTTTGTTCGAGCTCAGCCGGTGAGGTAGGGTTGCGTCCGCCCTGATTGGCTGACTCGCTGCCGTCTCCGGGCAAAACTTTTCTTTTCGCTACAGGGGAACTTTTTGTTCCGTGGCGAACGCCTGACATTTGCCGGCTCTGGCACGGTGACTCGAGCTGTAACCGAGGCAATAAGGAATGAGTGGAGCAACTCCGCCAAACCACGGATGGTGTGTTTCTCTTAAACGCCACGTTCGACAATCAGCCGTGTCCTAAACGTGCGTGATGATGTTCTACGTCTCTGGACACTGTCCAGTCCTTCTGTAAAGCAGATGTCTCTTCCCCTCCCCCCGTTATTTAAATATCCGTCGGACCACTCGGCTGTAGAGGAGTTTGCTTTGTTCGGACAGGATGTGAACTGACAAAAGACTGCGTGCTTGTTTGTTTGTTTTTGTTTTTCCATCAATGGATCAAAGTCGTGATGCTTCCAGAAATGTCTCGACTCTGCAGAGGTATGTCTGCACACGTGACGCCTCAGTGGGGGCGTGATTCTTTAGTGCACGTGACGCTTCAATAAGGGGCAAGACACTTTAGCAAGTGCGTTACCTCGGGTGGATGTGAGACTCGTACACATGGCGCCTCGGTAGGCTGTGGCTGTTTAGTGCCCGTGACTCCCTGGTAGGGAGCGTGCCTCTAGTGCACGTGACCACTCAATAGGGGACGTGACGTTTTCATACACGTGATGCCTCGGTGTGATTCTTTTTCATATACGTGACTCCTTGATGGCAGGAGTGACTCCTTAAAGGGCGGTGGGGGGGTTGCTTGGCTCTTTAGCACACATGACTCCTTGGTGGAGGGGGGGGTTCGGGGGGTTATGACTTCGCACACGTGATCCCTCTGTAGGGGGTGTAACTCTTTAGCATCTGGGGCGGGGGGGATGGGGCGTTACTCTTTCGTACACGTGACGCTTTGGTGGAGGGGAGGCATGACTTTTGTACACGTGACGCTTTGGTGGAGGGGAGGCATGACTTT
>JAQMYJ010000021.1:5703229-5732044 GCA_030014305.1 Clarias laeviceps
TTTGTACACGTGACGCTTTGGTGGAGGGGAGGCATGACTTTTGTACACGTGACGCTTTGGTGGAGGGGAGGCATGACCTTTGTACACGTGACGCTTTGGTGGAGGGGAGGCATGACTTTTGTACACGTGACGCTTTGGTGGAGGGGAGGCATGATTTTCGCACACCTGACGCCTCGGTGATGTGGGATTTATCCTTTCGCACACGTGACTCCTCATCTATGACCCATATCCAGAAGCAACCTACTTATATTTATATTTATTTATTTTTTTTCTCTGAGAGCTTCCTGGTTTTACTGGTTCACTAATTCCACTGATCACGCAGAAGGGCTTGTTTGTGTTTCTGCATTTCTTCCTTAAATTAAATCTTACGAGACGTTTGTTGTGTCGAGTAAATGTTCACAGTCCACTCACTTATCAGCTCTTTAAAAATCCACAACAAACTCGTCATGTTTCAGCAGATTCAGAGAGAGAGAGATCGAGCCTTTAACTTAACTGAAGTCAAACGCCGACTCGGCCGACACGTGTTGATTTATTGCCTCGAGTTAACCGACAAATGTTGCCTTGAGTTACAGATTAACATCTTGGCCTGGCATGGTGACTATCTTCTTCTTCTCCCCTTGACTTTCAATATCTACAAAAATTAAAATAATAGCCTTTTTTTTATTATTTATTTTTTTATTCTTTTCTAATTTTCAAATGTAAACATGTCTACGGTGTGAGCGATCGATCCAGCTCGCAGGATTAGACTTTTGGAGCTGAGGATCTCCCCAAGTGAAGTCAAGACGAGCTGAAGTGCATCCGTCATCGTTTGGCCGGCTCTCGGGGGCGAATACGATTACGCTGACTCAGCAGCCTGTCTCTGCCTGTTCACACACATGCGCACGCACGCACACACACACACACACACACACACACACACACACACACACACACACACACACACACACACACACACACACACACCATATGGGAATCTGCTTCACCTTCCACTGAGACGATCGTATTAAAAACCAGCGAACACAGTCTTATTTCTCAGTAAATGTTTATCCGTTCATCATGACTGACTTCCAGACGTCTATCCATAAGAACACGTTTTAAAGATCCGACGCTCACAAAGTCGTGATATTTATATCTTGAGTTTGACGAGATCAGCGTATCACTGCGTTAATGCGGCAGCTGCACGAGAGCAGCTGCAAAGATCTTGTTTTTGCTCCACACGGCAAACTGGTACCTCTTGTTCATACAGTACGTGTGCACTAGAGTAACCCTTTGCGCCCCCCCCCCCCCGCCTCCTTCTTAACATCTTCCACCTTTGTTTTGCTTCATCTGAAAAACCGGCGCCGCTTGTTCTGCCTGGAAGCGCGGCCCGTTGAACGGCAGTAACCTCTCTCTCTCTCTCTCTCTCTCTCTCTCTCTCTCTCTCTCTCTGCCGTCAGCCCGCCTTTGTTTCACTTATATTAGGTAGCTCATCACATGAGCGCCGCTCTCCGGTGTCACCACAGGGAAGGTAGCGCTTACTCACGGCGCCTTTTGTCTTTCCACAGAACGTGTTTATTGTTCCACGCCCTTTGCATGTAACGTGTGAGCTTCATATCTTTTGTTTTTGTTTTGGACTCGTCCTCGGCCGGTCGGTCCTCCACCTATTATTGCACAGCATCCTCGCTTAATCTAAAGTCAATATTTGTCCAGCTTTTGTCTGGACAACCCCATAATGTTTGGGTCTGAGAGAGCAGAATGTGTTGATGTCTCCCAGTTTAACACTCTCTTGCTCTCTCTGTTCCCATTGACTTGTTGGTCCAGTGATGCCAAGAGTGAAGGGATTCTGGACCTGATCTACGGAGACGTATGACAAAAAAAAAACAAGAAGATAAATGAGCAGAAGTCGCAGGAGTTCATATCCTGTCACAAGTCTCATAGCCACAGTGGAACAGAAACCCTTTTTTTTTTTTTTTTTGTTCATTCTGTTTTGTTCTCTATCACAGAGTCTGATTTTTATTTATTTATTTATTTATTTATTTATTTTTGTCCTCTGTTCAGCCGTCAGTAAAAGAACAAACACCGATCCTGGAGTATAAGAGCATAAAAATGTACTTTTGTATTAATCCTGGCGGGTGGTTTAAAAAAAAGCTTTCCATTTCCCTTTTATTGTAGGCATGCTTCATGTGCTTTTTTTTTTTAAATTTTTTTTTTAAATCACTTCTGAATAGACGATGAAGATTCATCCCTTTTTATATTTTTTCTGAAAAAAATTGTATTTGGTAAAAATGCCCACATTTCTCAGTGCCACTAAAACAATCCTTAAACATTTTGTTTTTGTGCCGTCAGCGTTTCTGTATTGTTTTTAGATCTGAAGCTTTTGCTACACCGTGGGATTACGAACAGATCAAACTTTAAAAAAAAATAAATAAATAAAATAAAGCACTATCTGCAAACTATATGAAAGTCCACATTGAAATGGGAGAGAATTGATTCAGAGATGGATCGCGATTCTTGTATAGTTATTAAAAAAAAAATAATAATTATCAGTTTGCATTTGAGGTAGAGAAATGTTGTAGTTTTTCTATAATCCTACAGGTGGCGCTCTAAACTATTCACACATCGGTTTGTTTAGGATTGTAGGATAATCCTAAAAAAATACAAAAAAAAACATATTGAATCGAGATATTTCTAAAATCATTGCGACCCGAATCGGCACCGAGGTATCGCGATAATATCGCATCGATGGTCCCCGGTGATTCCCATTCCTGAAAAACAGGTCGCACCGATAAATCTCCCACATTACTACTAGTAATGCAAAGCTGCACATGTTTAAGCGAAAATGTGCTCCTTGAGATACCGCAGCAGAAAGAACTGCTCAGAAAAGACAAATTACAGCAACATTAATTCTGTCTTTTTTTCAGCGCTTGTGCTTTTGTGCGCGGTGTAACAGCCCGAATGTAGGCAAGTGAGCTGGAAGTCCAGATAGCGCACGCAGAGGCAGCTTAAGTCGACTCCTTCATTATCACACAGGAGCAAATTCTCTGCAGAACAGCAGCACGTCTGGCTTCAGCGCTGAGTCTGATAAGAGATACGAAAGTGTGTGTGTGTGGGAGGGAGGCAGTGGGGTGAAAGTCAAACCACTTCACACCACATGCGGGTTATGAAACGCCGCCTGACCTCAGCTTTGTTGGAAGCGATCGTACCGTATAGAGAACAGTAAACTCTGTGCTTCTGCATTTTCCATGCTGATAGTGAGAGTGTGGTTCAGTCTTCCTGTTACGCCTGTGTTTAGGTCGAACCCCTTATGATTCCCACTTCTGCATGTGAAATAGTTTCTGCGGAACACTCGAGCAGCGTCAGGGCTGTAAAATGGATGCATTTTGGGAAGCGACCTTTTTAAAACTGCTATAACTTGAAACTTGTTCCACAACATTGCACGTAAGGGCATGTAAACCCTGACACGTTTTGGTCGGATCCCTAATCTCTAGTAGGGCTGCAACACATGATTACAGACTATCACGCAGCAACCACCTGTTCAACTTCATATTCTCTCTCTGTTTCTCAGGCACCTGTTCTTCATGCATGTTAAAGAGGATCTGCACCGCGGTCACCTGCGCATGTGCTCGGAGCAGGCCGAGGAGCTCAGCGCCCTCCTGGCGCAAGCAGAGTTTGGCGACTACAACCAGAACACTGCCAAATACTGGTACACCGAGCTATGCAGGAAAGATCCAGACCAAGAGACGGTTAACAGGTACGCAAGCCAGCGCAATTTTGCAATGTTCGTGAACTGTGAAGTCTGCTTTTATTGTTTTGTGTCAAGTCAACACCGTAGGTCTCGGGAGTCCAAACCTTATACCGTAGCCGGCAATACAGGCCACAATAACTCTAGACACTGTCGCCTAGCACCTCCAGGGTTTGGGTTCGATTCCCGTCTGTGTGCATGGTGCTTGGTGGGTTTCCTCCAGGTACTCCGGTTTCCTCCAAAGACCTGCAGATTAGGCCAGTTGTCTTTCCCAAATTGCCCGTAGTGTTTGTAGAACAGCAGAACAGCCGGACGCACCCTGGTCGCACCGTCGTAGGCCGCTCACTTAGGCTCTACAGTATGTAGACTTGATGCAGAAGCATAAATCAGTCTAATAGCAGTTAATAATCTTTTGTAAAAGACTAAACACTCACTTCAATGCTTCATGTCAAATTATTGTTGCGTTATCAAAACCCGACTCTCATATCTGCAAAGAATAATCGTGATCTAAATGCACTTTTTTTTTTTTTATATCCGACGCGTCCGAGAGCGAAATCCCCAGTGGCATTTGGGAAAGAGCCAATTAAATCATGCGTGTGTGAATTTGACGTCGGAGTTCATGTCCAACCAAACACAGCGGTGTTTACCCGTTCCGTGATGGTGTTTTTTGTATAAATAAAACTTCTGTGTTGCCTTCAGGGATGCGAATACAGCACCGCATCGCATTCGTGTGATTTATTTTTTACGAAGATGTTTAGTTCGATCAAAAGCCGAGGTAGAAAAATGCGCCCAGCTTGTAAATGATATACTGTAAGGACGATATGTTTTCCAGAGAAAGGTGCTGTAATAGAAACTGACTGTGACAGCGGGAGTTTTGCCTCAGGTATTCGGGGTACGGTCTGACATTACAGTTCAGGATGTTACAGCTATCTGTCTCTTTCTCTGAGAAATCATGACAGCTAGGTCGAATGCACGGAAAACACTGTGTTTGGCTGAACATCCCAAATTGTGCACCACTGAATAAGGGACAGTATCTTTTAATTACACCTTTTTAAATACATCAGAGGTATAATGTTGTATGTGTTTGTGTTTGTTTTTGGTTGGCAGCATCATAGCCAAGCACAAGGCACTGGAGGGTCTGAGCCAGGGCTCGGTGGAGTATCAGGCCCTGCAGCTGGTCGCGTCTCTGGAGCACTACGGCGTGGAGTGGCACTGGGCGCGGGACGCAGAGGGCCAGAGGCTGGCGATCGGAGTGGGACCTGACGGCATCGCCATCTGCAGGGACGACTTCAGCCTGGTCAACAGGTACTGAAAGCTCCGCCCGTCTCGAACGTAGCACTGAAACATGTCCATGTCCAAATGGAAAGCATGTCCGAAATATGATGCTACCACCACCGTGTTCTGTTCTCCGTTACATTTTAGATCAGGAAGTGTTTGATGTTCGAGTTTGTTGCTCTACTTAGCTTTCCACTATAACATCATCCTGAATCATGTCTAAATATCTATATCTAAGTTATGTTTTTTTTTTATTTTGTTTTTCATCTCGACAGGATTTCTTATCCTTTAATCCAAATCGCCACACAGTCGGGGAAGAGTGTGTATCTGACCGTCACGAAAGAAAGCAGCGACAGCGTGGTCATGCTGTTTAAGCTGATCAGTAACCGGGCGGCTAGCGGGCTGTACCGGGCCATCACCGAGACGCACGCCTTTTACAGGTGAGAGCTCACAGCACAATATACGAAGGGTGTTCAAGTCAAACCGGGACTTTCTAATTCCGCTAGATGCCCTGCTTCACCAACGCACGTTATCCAGATCTATCTCGATGCTATCCAAGCACTAGTGAAAGAAGGTTTTCCCAGAATGAGAACTGATGCCTGTCTGAAACGCTGGCCTCCCAGGAACTCCCCAAACATAGAAATTTTACCGAGTCCCGGTTTGACTCGAACGTCCACAGTGTAATCTGGTTGGTGGACTCTGTCCTGTTACCTCCTCCCTCGATGTAGGGACTATGATTATACGTGACACTCTTCACACATTCCTGTAGTAACACATTTTCAAGAGTTCAGGCTTGATGAGCGTTATCACACGTTTGCACATATAAAGTAGATCAGCATGACACAGTGGTCCTGTGCAAGATCTGTTCCACAGTTTGTTCTTATGTGGAAGAATCTGTGCGTCAGCAGTTTGAATTGTTTCATTGTGAGCTGAGAAAGCAGAAGCCTTTTTTTTTTCTTTTTTTTTTTTGCTTGCAGTTGCTCAGTCATCTCTAACCTGCAGGATTATTCTTTATTGTCTTGGAGAAATCTCTAACCGAGTGTATTGTTTTATTCGAAGCTCCTTACAATATCGATCCATATAATCTGCAGTGCTTTTTCTCATTGTATTAATGTAGTTAAGGTTGAGGTTTGTTTATGCATTATTACAAACATGCCGACGTTGTATTCTTTCTATCCGTAAACAAGGAATCGAACATTTTCTTTCCTCAGATGCGACACCGTAACGAACGCAGTCATGATGCAGTACAGCCGTGACTTCAAGGGCCACCTGGCTTCGCTCTTCCTCAACGAGAATGTCAACCTGGGCAAGAAGTACGTCTTCGACATCCGCCGGACGTCCAAAGAGGTGTACGACTACGCCAGGCGGGCGCTGTACAACGCCGGCATCGTGGACCTGATGTCCCGGTCGGGTGCGCGGTCTCCGTCCTCGCGGTCGCCTTGGCACGAACAGGAGGGCATCCCAGAGTGTGGCGGGTGTCAGCAGAACCGCATGCTCCAGGAGAAGCTGCAGAAGCTGCGCGAGGCCTTCCTGTGCATGGTGTGCTGCGAGGAGGAGATCGACGCCGCATTCTGCCCCTGCGGCCACACCGTGTGCTGCGAGAACTGTGCCGCGCAGCTCCAGGTGAGACTCGACACGCAAAAACATGGAGCTAAAGAAATGTGAATTTTTTAATCAATAGTTGAAGACATTAACAAACAATCGATTAATTACAAAAACTTTTTTTTTTGTTTTTAAACAAATCAAGCAACAAAAAATTATAATTCCAAACCGAATTTAAAAAAGATACTACACTTGCCTTTCATACGAAATGTGCAAAATTGCCTACCGCCTAAACTAAGTGCGCCCTCTTCTTCTGTATAAGTTAATCAGTTTGTGTGTTCCTGAGAAATATTATGCAAAACAAACATCAGTTAATACATTTCAATCTGTTCTATTCCTCAAGGTGGTTAATGATCACTCGTTAACATGACTAAATTCTTATCTATTAGATTGTTTCTTTATTTTTATATATTTATTATTAGAGTTTCTTCTGTGTTCGACATTTTATTAACATCCTAAGGTTGGCTTAAGTTGTAGGAGACAAAAGAACAAAACTGAAACCAAGAACAAAGACAGCTTTACGCATGGAAAGAAAATTACACAAGCATAAATAAATAAACAAAGACAATAAAAAACTAATAAAATGCTAAGAGTGGAAACATTAAGGGCGGTTAAATGGTGAAGACAGAAACCGAATTGGACTGTAACATAATTGTCTTCAGAGTTATTTTATGTTCTGTCGGAGGAATAATTCCCCAGCTTCAGGCTACGCCGACTAAAAAGCCGACTCTCGTCTCTAAGCTCGCAAGAGCAGCGGAGGGATATGAAGACATTAAAAGGAATCAAAGCCCTACTGAAATCAGTTGTGAAAGCCGGGAAGCTGATGAAGGGATTAGATTGAATTAACCTGACAGTCGTTTTGTAGCACAATTGGGGCCGAACTGCTGCCGGTTAAGGAGCCGGGCTGGGGAATTAATCTTGCGTCTCGTTTCGGTTAATCCGCTCGTTAATGAGGGACTGATATTTCCCCATCTGACGCGAGACGACTGATTAGGTGCTACAGGAGCTCATCCACATGGTGACCCTGGATGTGCCTTGTGTTTTAGCTCTTGTGATATACTTCCAAATGTGCTGTTTCAGTGTCTACAGTATGTAAATAAGCTACTGATGAGCCACGCCTCTCCACAGAACAGAAGAGTTGAGCACAGCTGGGGTGGGAGGGAAGCTTCTTATATGATGTCACATTAGGGGGATATCCAATTGACAGTCAGAACAAAACCAGGAACTTAATTTATTTAATTTTATTTATTTATTTATTTATTTATTTTCAGAGCAGACTCTTGTAAAATTAATTGCATGAAATAAAAATAATACTAAAAATGTGTAGCCGCTTCTGGACTCGGTTTTTGGGCTTTTTGGCATTAAATGACTTCCAAATAGAACCATGAAGGTTCCATGTTAGGTTCCATGTTAGAACCCAAAAACCCTTAGGGTAACCCAGTTTTGTTTTGGGGGGGTTTTGTTGTTTGTTTGTTTTCCCCCTAACTTCAGTAAAAAAAAAAACTTCAAAGAAAACCTTAACTAACTGGACAAAAATGTACCGAATGTTGTAGCGTAGTACACTCATTAACTCTGCATCACATTTCTTTATTTCTTATGTCGCACCATGCCGGAATTCTCCACCTTGATTCTTCGTCATTTCAATTTGCATGCTAGTTGTTTTTGTCGCTGTAACAGTTCATTATTTTTATGTACTGTATATATGAATACGTGTGTCTCTCTCTCTCTCTCTCTCTCTGCAGTCGTGTCCAGTGTGTCGCTCTGAGGTGGAACACATCCAGCACGTCTACTTGCCCACCTGCTCCAGCCTGCTGAACCTGACGGTGGGCACCGGCAGTCCCGCGCCCATCCGCCGCTCCATGGCCACACACACCTGCACCAACGCCGATTACTGCAGCGACGACAAACTCTGCCAGACCTGAACCGATTCACTCCTGTTCTTAAAGCACCAATGACGAGACTTTTGTACTATTTCGTCTTAATTTAAGTCTATCAGTTGATCTGATAAACAACTATTTGTGTGCGTGTGTTATTTTATTCTAATCTATACTATAACATAGCATTCAGTCCTTTTTTTTTTATTATTATTTAGAAACTTTTTGATTTGTTTGTTTTTGTTTTTTCTCCTTTATTTAATTGCATTTTATATGTTTTTATTACGGGATTTCCATCGTTCGATCGTGTTGAATTTTGCCGTGGAATTGTGTGCAGTATTTGTGTGCATCATGCCAATATCGCTTTCTTTTATTCTGAAGCTTAAAGGAAATGCAGAGTGAATACAATCAGCCTTTTAATGTTGATTCAGGGGGATTTTTTTAGTGCTCAGTCTAATTAATACTTCAGTATGGAGTCGGAGAGGCTAAAGCCTACAGAGGTATGTTTTAAGGATCTCAAATGTTTAACCCTGTGATAATTTCAGCTTCACTCGTCCATCACCCTCATATGCAATGGATATGATACTTTTGGTGCAATTGTAATAGTTTTTTTTTTTTTTTTTTTTGGATGTGAATGGAAAAATATTGACACCGTCACTTTACCGAGGAATTTAAGGCTTTGAGGCCTTAATGTAGCAGTAACACAGTGTGTTTGTTATGCACATTCTTGCTTTGCACAGACTATTGTCGAAAAAAAATGAAGAGGAATTTATTTTCTTTATTCCTGACCCAGTCACTGCAGGGGCGAAATTTGAGTTCGCTTGTTTAAGTTTTCCCCCCATTTTCTATGAATAGATTTTGTTTCTGTTTATTTGAAGCAAAAACTATGCCCTGTACTTGTAGAATCTTTTTATATTTTCTTGAACAAGAGGTATTAATAAAGTTGTGATTTTTAAACATAAATGTTTTGGGTGTTTTTATTGGATTTTAAAATAAATTGGCAAGCACAACTATTATTATTATTTATTTATTTATTTTTTTTATATTTTGTTCACATATTGAGCAATTTCATTCTAATTGCTCTTTCATTATTTGATGTTGAAGACGTGCTTCTTGCCTGGGGTCATGGGTTCGAGTCCCACCTCAGGCGTGTATGTAACTCGGTATTGTAATCTGAAACCAATTAATAGACAATCAAGCCTCACTTCAGTCAGTTTTCTTATACATAAATGTAGACGAGCAGAAGGGTGCGGGATAAGAACTTTTCCGAGCTAATTATAAGGTGTTCGAGTGAAACCGGGACTTTTTGATTGTGCACAAAAACACCATTTATTTCTCTATATAATCTCCTGCCACACAAATGCACTTATCCCAGTGTTTCACTAGTACTTGGACACCATCAAGGTAGAAAGTCTTCAGTACACTAGAGCCATGATCGGACTGCCTGTCTGATTCACGTCTGAAACCCTGGCCTCCCAGGAACTCCTTTAAACATGTGGAAGTGGCTTGGAGTGAGGTCAGGACTGTACGGGTTCCTGTATTGTGCGAGTGATGTTGGTGAATGATTTCCCAGAGACAGATGTGCTTTATGCCTTCTTTCATGAGAAATGACAAAGTAAGTCCGTCTTGAATGCTCCTCATGTCTCCTGTGCCAATGTTCCTGTGGAGTATTTTCAAGTAAATTGTATCCATATGGGACTTGTTTTTCTGACTTTTAATTGCTGGTATGGGCGTGTGACAAACTTTTTAAAATTCCGTCTCGGCTTTCAGCCAGGTTAATTATAGATTGTTGGGCTGCATGTAAACACCGGGATTAGCAAAACTCTACCATGCAGTTCTGACTGCCTGGGTTTGATATCTGTTTAAGGCAAATATAATGTTAAAAGTATTCCAGAGTATAAAGTGTACCAGAGTTTTCTCCTGTAGTTTATAAAACAGACTATTAAGATATTCCACAGCTGGAAATCATTTCGAGCGAAACAAACCGATTGGTCCGCTCACATTATCCTCCAGGTAGCACGATGCAGACATTCGCTTTTCACTTCTTTTAGATATCTCATTGTGACTGGCGACTTAACAGCTGGAACTCAATGCTTGCAAAACTGAGCTGCTGTTCATTTCAGGTGATTTTCCCATATGCCAGGCTCTTGTGATCTCAGATCTCACCTTCACTCACTACTTTTACCTTGGGGTAACCGTGTATAGTATATGGTTGTATAATACATTATAGTATAATATAGTATAGTATACTAATATATTATAATAGGGTGGTGTTAGTAGAGTAGTGTAGAGGTGGATTATAGTATGGTATGGTATGGTATGGTATGGGATAGAGAGATAATACAGTATGGAGTATGTTATAGTATGGTATGGTGGAACATATTAGAGTAGACTATGGTATGGTATGGTATAGAGGAAAGTAGACAATACAGTATGGAGTATGGTATAGTATGCCATGGTGTAACAGAGTAGAGTAGAGTAGCATAGATGGTATAGTATAGTACAGTACAGTATAGTAAAGTAGATAATACAGTATGGAGTATGGTATAGTATGGTACAGGGCAATAGAGTTGAGTAGATGATGGAGTATAGTATATAGTATGGTATATTATAGTAGATAAAACAGTGTAGTATAGTATAGTAGGTAATACGGTATGGTATTATATAGAGTAAAGTAGATAATACAGAATGAAGTATGGTATAGTATGGCACGGTGTAGAGTAATGTAGATGATATAGTATAGTATAGGATGTAGTAGTATATAGTATATCGAATAGTAGATAATATAGTATTGTATAGTATAGTATAGTAGATAATACAGTGTGGAGTATGGTATAGTATGGTATGGTATAGTATAGTAGATAATACAGTGTGGAGTATGGTATAGTATAGTAGATAATACAGTGTGGAGTATGGTATAGTATAGTATAGTGGATAATACAGTGTGGAGTATGGTATAGTATGGTATGGTGTAATATAGTACAGTACAGTCGAATAGACAATAGAGTATGTCCTTTTCCTCTCACTAATCTGACACACTCATGTTGATTTTCTCCTTTACACCATCAAAAAGGATTTCTGTCCATTTCTATCCACGCAGGCCACTCAGGAGCATGTTCAGTCACTTGCCATTTCAAGACTGGACTACTTTAACTCACTCATGGTACGTTTGCCACTGAGCACCTTTTGACCTCTGCAACAGATCCAGAATGCAACTGGCTGACTGGTTTTCAAGATCTCCCACACCACTCCATTACTTCCTCCACTGGCATCCTGTAGCTGCTGCATGAGATTTAAACTACAAAAACAGACCAGTGCCCACTTACAGAACCTACCTCAAAGCACTCATCACACACTGCACTCAAGTACTCACTACACCACGCTCAGTCCGGTCCCACAGCAATGCTCAGTATTCTATCAGCATGTAGTCAAACAGCATTATGGGTAAAGTAGGAAACGGTTAACCAAAGTTAAAAAATGTTAATGATATAGTAAATATTTGAGTCATTGAAGATCATATGTACATCAGTCAGGGTTGATTTGTCCTAGAACTGGAACTGGAAATGTTCTCGTCATTAGCGCTGAGTTAGTACCGATGAGATTGTTGGCTCTTATCATTGCATATGCCTGATATATCCAGCCTTCCCCTTTTACCCAGTTCCTTATATGGTGATAATATGGAAGCTAGATTCACTACATGTTCACACACATTCTGAGAGAGTAGACTCACCTACACTAATTTGCGTGGTGGCACATGCAGGGTCAGAGGTCAGATGACAATCTTCCAGACTGTTAGGTGATCAGCTTTTACCCTGAGACACAGAGGTACAGAGGTACAGAGGTCGCGTTAAAACACAGGTGTCTGGAATCACGAATGCAAAGACGAATAGACACGTTATCTGCTCTAAGCCCAGCGACAAATATACTGTAGTGATATACTCTGTAAGGTAATGGTTTGCAGTTCAGATAACGCAATGCTTGATTCTGATTGGCTGACTCTTTTTTTTTTTTTTTTATAACATAACCTCTGACTCTTGATTCATTCAATGCATGTTATCATTTCCATATTGACAATTAATTGACATGAATTATATACAGTAAAGGACAAGGGTGACAAGCATGTGGTTACCATGCCAACCCTGTTTGTGCTCGAGCTATTCTTCAGTGTTTTATATTACTGGAATTAATAATGACACCCTAATAGGAAGTTCTTCTACATGAAACCTGGCTAATATATAATTGTCATTCTGTCTGCACGTTAAATAATGTGTCAAGCTTAAGCTCACTATATACAGGAATTTGTAATGAATGTGCCCCATCCAGTTCATTTATCAGTCATTGTTCTTCCTTGAAGAGTCACAAACAACAGGACAACAAAATCCTCAGTGTAGTGTGTGCTTAATATTTAACTATTAACTCTAAGGAACTGGTTTTGTAAGGATAATTTACACTTATACAGACATTTTAATCAGATTATATCATTCATTTCATTTCTCAGAATCAAATGTCAAATGCTGTTTATGCCATCATGCAGAAGATGATTATCATATAATACATGCATCTCTTGATTTAGTGTTTATGGCAAGCAGTACACATTAAGGGAAAGATTAGTTCATAGAAAATAATTAAAGTAAAACTGAAAGTTGGAGACAAATCAGCATTACAAGTATAGAATGTATGCCGCATACTGTTCTCTATGATCATTTGTAAGAGCATTACTTCTATTATTAGGAGCTGGTAGGTTTTGTTTAAAGTGTGTTACTGAAAATACAGTAGACCGTACAGATTTCCATGTCAGTGTAGTTTCCCAGCGCCACCTGCTGACTGAGCAACACACTGCAGTCAAACCTGCTGTCACTTACTGCTGAGGGGTGTGATCAATGGTAAGAGCCTCAGCAGTAATTACACCAAATTAAACATTTATTTAATTATATGTCTATAGTTTTATGTATTGTATTGTATTGTATTGTATAAGTTTAATGCATATGAGAAACCTGGTCATGATCCAGTCCACATGTGCTCATGACTATTGGGTGCAATCCATCAGTTAGAAACTACTGTGCTACACTATTCTGTAGATACTCTACTCTACTCTACTCTACTCTACTCTACTATACCATACCATACTATACTACACTACACTACACTATAGTATGCTATACCATACCATACTATACCATACTATACTATACTATACTACACTACACTACACTATACCATACCATACTATACAATACCATACCATACTATACTATACTATACCATACCATACCATACTATACTATACCATGCTATATCACACCATACCATACTATACAATACCATACTATACTATACGATACTATACTATATCATACCATACTATACTACACTACACTATAGTATGCTATACCATACCATACTATACAATACCATACTATACTATACTATACTATATCATACCATACTATACTATACTATACTATACCATACCATGCTATATCACACCATACCATACCATACGATACTATACTATATCATACCATACTATACTACACTACACTATAGTATGCTATACCATACCATACCATACTATACAATACCATACCATACCATACTATACTATACTATATCATACCATACTATACTATACTATACTATACCATACCATACCATACTATACTATATCATACCATACCATACCATACCATACTATAGCATACTACACTACACTACACTATAGTATGCTATACCATACCGTACTACACTACACTACACTACACTATACTATACCATACCACACTATACTACAGTTAACACACATTTTAGTGTTTTCTCGGCTCTCAGCACACCTGATTTAACTAGAATACTAATTAACTGTCTTTGCTTAATTGAAGTGGGAGTGGTTGAGCAGGGAAAACGGTAAACTGTGCAGGGCAGTGGTCTTCCAAGACTAAGGTTGAGAACACTATCTGCTCCACTATCCTATCATATACACTATTTCGCCCAAATTATTCGCTTGTCCGCCTTCACATGCATATGAACTTGAGTAACATCCCATTCTTAACCTATACAATTTAATATGATGTTGGCCCCGCCCCCTTTGCAACTATAACAGCTTCAACTCCTCTGAGAAGGCTTTCCACAAGGTTTAGGAGTGTGTTTATGAGACAGTTTTTGACCGTTCTTCCAGAACCGCATTTGTGAGGTCAGACACTGATGTTGGACGAGAAGAACATGTTGGAACAGGAAGGGGCTGTCCCCAAACTTTTACCACTAAGCTGTGAGCATGAAATTGTGCAAAAAAAAAAGCATTAAGAGTTCCTTTCAGTGGAAGTAACGGGGGCCGAGCCCAACACCTGAAAAACAACCCCACTGCAGTTTCAACATGACTGCGCACCACAAAATAAGGGCCGTAAAGAGAGGGATGGAGGAGTGAGTTTGGTGTGGAAGAACGTGACTGGCCTGCACAGAGTCTTGACCTTAACCCGATAGAACACCTTTGGGATGAATTAGAGCGGAGACTGCGAGCCAGGCCTTCTCGTCCAACATCAGTGCATCTGACCTCACAAATGCTCTTCTGGAAGAATAGACAAAAAATCTAATAAACATACTCCTAAACCTTGGGGAAAGTCTTCCCAGAAGAGTTGAAGCTGTTATAGCTGCAAAGGGGGCGGGGCCAACATCATATTAAACAATATGGATTAAGAATTGGATGTTACTCAAGTTCATATGCATTGGAAGACAGGCGGGCGAATATTTTTGGCAATATAGTGTACTGTACTATACTATATTGTACTATACTGTACTGTACTGTGCTTTACTATACTATATTATACTATACTGTATTGTACTACAGTACACTACACAATACTCTATTACACTGCCTTGTTCTACTCTATCTTACACTACCCTTGTTACTATACTATACTATGCTGTACTATACTGTACTGTACTATACTATAGCATACCATATTGTACTATACTACAATACTATAGCATGCTATAGTATACTCTATTGTACTATACTATGCGATACACTAGTATATACTTCACTTCACTATACTGTACTATACTATGCTATGCTGTACTGTGCTCAATTGTACTATACCATACCATACCATAGCATTATGCTTTATTTCTGGAATTTCACTGGGGATCAAAAAAGTATCTCATACTCTACTCTACTTTACTCTACTATACTATACTATACTATACTATACTATACTATACTATACTATAAGAGAATAGAATAGAATAGAATACACTACAATATTACACAGTACTATAGTATATTGCATTTTACTAAAGTATATTATACTATGCTGCAAATTACAAATTACTATAGTGCACTAGTACACAAAGCTACAAAACATTATGGAAAGAGATAATATACAGTCGAAGTTTAAATACACCTTATCCAAATACATTTAAACTCATTTAAAATATTTTTTTCACAATTCCGAACATTTAATCCCACTACTGACTGTACTAAGTTAGGATCACGTCTTTATTTTAAGAATGTGAAGAATGATAGTAGAGAGACAGGTTTATTTCAGTTTCTATTTCTTTCATCTCATCCCAAAAGGTCAGAAGTTTACCTACACAGATGATTTGGTAGCATTGCCCCAGGTCAAACGTTTCAGGTCCACAAGCTTCTTACAATAAGTTGCTGGAACGTCAGTCCATTCCATTAATTTTTTTTTAATGCAATAATAATATTTATATTTATACTAACTGTAATTACTCACACTCAACTGTAATTACTCACCTATTCTCTAAAGCGCACATCCTGTACAGGGTTGTGGGGGGCCGGGGCCTATACCAGGGGACTCGGGGCACTAGGCGGGGTACATCCTGGAGTGGGTGCCAGTCAATCACAGTACAATAACTATAAATAATAACAACAGATTCATATGCTAAATTATCCAGTTCAAATGAAAAATTTGTCCAACAGAAAAATTTACAATTTTAGCATTTTCTTAAAAGTTTAAATACAAAAATAAATGATGCAAGGGCAGACTCTGTGGAGGGAGAATAAGATAGGGGAAAATGTATCATTAATAAAACATAGATCTTTCAGCTTAAAGAAATGCTCACACATTTGTTCCTACAGTATATACTGATATGGCATTTTAGGTACAATAGGGGGCGCCATTACTTAAGTAATCCTGCATCTTAGTGGGTTTATTTTCTCATTTCATCAACTCTAACTCCACAGGATACAGGATAAAGCGGTAGATACCGTGTAGATGATGAGTGAGTGAGTTTATCTAAATAAGAATCAGTGATAATGTCATGTTTATGTAAATGAGGCTTTTGAGTAAATATAGTCCCTACTAAAGGTTTCTCACCTGCCGTACAGAAGCCCCGGGTTCGATTCCCACCCAATGTCCAAACCCCAGCCACTGCATGCCCAAAAAAAAGGAAGGGGTTGTGTCCGAAAGAGCAACCAGTGTAAAACCTGTGCCGAAGTTGTTGTGCAGATCAGACGGTCTGCTGTTGCAACCCCTCGACAGGAACAGCGAAAGACTTACAACAACATAGTCCCTACTGATGATACGCATCCACCTCCGTGAATCACTGTTCTTAGTGTTATGGCCAGTGTAGCACTTATAAAAGTTCAGTTTTGTGCTGATCTCATTATGTCAGAGTATCTATTTACATTTTTGTGCTTCAAATAGAATTTTATGTAGTTTTGTTCCCCCATAAATACAGTAGCTGACATTAAACAACTCTTCCCTAGAACTTGTGGTGCTACAGTATGAACAGCTTATGCTGACGATACAGTCTCCTGCTTCAGAGTTACCCTTGAATGGAATGAAGAGTTTTGATGCAACATACAAAACAGTGCTTGCATGGTGTGTCCACATCATATCACATCACGTCACATTTGGAGTCAGGGGTCAGAGCTGAAACTGGATCTATGTAGAAATGTGACGTTTTGTACCAGCGTCCCTGTGGCAGTGCTGTGTATTGGGGAGTGAAAGTGTAAAGCAGTTCAGGAAAGGCCTTGACTTTTAGGATAAAATAAAGATAAGATCCTTTATTATTTATTTAAACATTTTTTTTAATGTTTGGAATTTGTGGTCCTGTTGCAAATTTTTAGACATTTGCTTCAGCATTAGAGATGCAGAATCCCAGAAAGGTGATTGAGCCTGGGTGGAAAGGTGCATTAATCCAGCACTCTGAAGCCTACGCTGTCTTTACCTGCCTCCTGATGAAGACATTATTCTCTCTCTCTCTCCCTCTCTCTGTCTGTTTAATCTCAGTTGCACGTCATAGCTCGGAGCCTGACTCTGAAACACATCTGATTCAATAAAGAGGAATCTGCAGAGGCTCCATGAGCATAAAGTGTCCCTGTGCTGCCATGAATTGTCCCTAAGTGGACATTTAAACCAGCCGTGGCGGTGTTTCAAAGCCCTGCTCAGCGCAATTACCATCCTGCGTCTGTGCAGATGGACCCCATTTTGAGGTGCGTGTTAAACGAATGTATGTGCTTTAGCAGGCCAGCAATATTTGATTCGATTACGCGACCACACGATACAGACAGCGCCTGCGCTGAGCGGAGTCTAACAGCAGTATTTAATATTAAAATAATCATAATGTGTTTTTATTATTGATATCGAACATGAAAGTAATGAATAGGATTTTTTATTTAAAAAACAAGTCTTGCAGATGAAGCTGTGACTAAAAGTTGTATTATTATTGATAATAATGTACTATAACTATAAGTGTAATCTATATCTATATCACTTTATCCTGTATACAGGGTTGCAGGGGGCCTGGATCCTATCCCATGAGACTTGGGTGCCAATCAATCACATGGCACACACACACACACACTCGCGTGCTTATTCACACACTACAGGCAATTTGGGGACACCAGGTACCCTAATCTGCATGTCTTTGAACTGTGCCCAAGCATGGGGAGAACATGCAAATTCCATGCACACAGACCCGAGATGGGAATCGAACCTGAACATTTACATTTAGGCATTTGGTAGACGCCCCTTATCCAGAGCGATTTACATTTTTATCTCATTATACATCTGAGCAGTTGAGGGTTAAGCGCCTTGCACAAGGTCCCAACAGGGTGGTCGCGGGATTTGAACCTGGGACCTTCTGAACCGTAGTCCAATGCTTTAACCACTGAGTTACCCCTGACCCCAAACCATACTGAACATGTGAACAGAGTTTTTTTTTTTTTTCCAATCATATTCTATTTTGTTTCTTGGAATAAAGCTGCGTCGGAAAAAGTCTGTCCAATTTCTGTTGAAATTTCTGTTCAGTAAGTGCAGGCACTGTGTGTGTATGATGTTCAGAGCCATTTGTATTTTACTAAGACTGGAGGAGGGAAAGGAAATTACAGAGTGGATAATGACTGCATTTTGCAGGTACGGCAAATTAGAAATGCGCGTGCACCACGGTGCACCTGTTTCCCCGTGCAAAAGGCTGAGAAAAGAAAGAAGAAAGAAAAGAAATGTGTCTCCTTTATCCTAATATTTGGACTGGTTTTTTTTTTTTTTTTGTATGATTTTTACAGTTATTGTACTGAAACTTGGCAATCCTGCTTGTGACCTTTATTCGCTAATATTTCACATTATAAAGGAAAGTAATGCTTCATGATCACTCATCGTCTATACCACTGGATGGGGGGCCAATCCATCTCAGGGCACACAATACACACAATCATTCACACACTACGGGCAACTTGGGAACACCAATTAGCCTAATCTGCATGTCTTTGGACTGTGGGAGGAAACCAGAGTACCCAGAGGAAACCAAGCACGAGGAGAACATGCAAACTCCATGCACACAGACCCTGAGGTGGGACTCGAACCCAGAACCTGGAGGTGCTCCTTATATCTGTATTTGTATGTGTTTGCTCATTCAGAATAATGTATTGCTATTCGGTTACTCCTGTATCCGTGTGACACTGAATAGCATTTTTAATATCGGTTTGATATATATTTAAACAGTTTGTGTGGTATTGGGGTTTCAGAGCAGCCTTGGGGATTGGTCTATAGATCACACTGATAATATGTGATTTCAGTCTATTGATTCACTGCTTCTCAACTCCAGCATCCTAAACCTTGCCTGGCTTTGATAAAAAGCTTCTCCCTCCCACTGAATGTCAAGAATATAATGAAGAAGCTAAATATATTCTACAGTTGCACAAACACTTTATCTGACATCCTGTATTCAGAATTTCTACCCCTCTCTTCCGAGGAAGACATTTTCATGACACTGAAATGGCATCAATTTCCTGTATGACAAAAACACAGCGCTAACCATGCTACATGATCGCCCAGAGTGCTATTCAAAACCATAGGCATTTTGCTTCGAATGCGTTTACACATTTCTTTAAATGGGGGATTCGGTGATTCAGGTGCCATTTGTGTAACATTCAGGGGTGAAAGTAGTTTTAAATTCTTTGCTGGTACTATGTAGCCAAATAAACCATGGAGGTGATGGACGGTGCTGTAAATCATCTAAGTTTTTCGTTAGATTTCAACTTATTTAACTACATGTTCCATGGTTGAATCTCAATGAATGTTAAAAGTAAAGCTAGTGAACTAGAAAGTACAGTCTCTTGTTCCATGCACCAAGTAGTGCCTTTAATCAGGGTTTAGAGAGGGATTTGGGATTCAGCCTTGTGTTAGACGCTAGTTAGCTTTGTAGCTTGTATTAGCCGTGAACAGAATAGCAGTCGGTTCAAATGCAATTCAGAATAATTAATAAATGTTATCAGATGTGTTTTCTTGCTGAAAGTGCTTCTGAATGTGGGTTTTGACAGGCAGCCGCTCTCTGCTCATTCTAGTACTGCAAACTGCCACTGACTCTTTTAGTGGTGCCCAGTACCAGACTATATTAGCCTACTTTCACAACATTTAGAAAACAGTATGTACAGTAAAGTAAGTGCAAAATTTTTTTAAACACCTATAAATTGCATGTTTCAGCTAAATATCTAAAAAATTTAATAAATGCTAAAACATGAATAAAAATCTACAAAATCTTTAGCATTTGGTGTCTAAATACCCTTTATTGTTTTAGAAATTGTTTTTTTGTTTGTTTGTTTGTTTTAGAAATTGTCATGATATTATATATATTTTTTGCATTTGTGAGAAAATCTAATTTTTAATTATTGTTAAATCCAAGTAACAATAAATCCTGATTCTTTTTTTATTCAGAATCATAAGCCTGTTCATTTTAATTAATTAATTCAACCCTGAACAAATTTCACACGATCAAAATGACTGAGTGCTCTTTTTTATTTTCAGTGACAATGTGATAGACTTTGAAAGTAGAACCATGTTACACTAATTCTATATGCTAAATTATAGGATATAGAAAACAATTATATATAATATCTACATATACACTGTATAAAAATATAATATCTATATCTATAATATGATGATAATATGATATCATCAGTTATAAAATATATATAATGATGATATTATAATTATTAATACATTTAAAATATTATCATTATCAATATGATAACACAGAAACACAGTACTATGAAAATGTCTTACAGAAATTGAGTCTAAAGTTTTACTGCAACTGCAACATTTAAAGCTACAATTTAAATAATTAGTTGTTTATGTAACAACCTCAGCAGCAGCGACCTCATTTCCCCTCTCGTCTGTTCCATCCACTAAGCATTCAGCATCACCAGTATAATAATCACCAGCCTGATCATCTGTCATCATCTGCACCTGTTTCTCACTGGTTCATGCCTTAAGTTAGATGCTTTTTTTAATGCTTGAATGATTCATAGGTTACATTGTGGCTCAACAACAACAAAAAAAATAAATAGGTACAGGAACTGGACTGAAAATAAGAGACAAAAAATCCTTCAGGAAGCCTGGAGAACGTTTGCTCAAGACTGCATTAAAAGTACAAGGATGTCTGACTCTTTGAAAGCAAAATATGCAGAAATGAGGGCTGGCTCGAGATTTTAGCACAGTACTGTATGTTGGAACATGTAAAGAAATCATTTATAATAAAATATATTACTACAGAATAGAATAAAAGTTGTCATTTTGATGGTGCATCTTTATTTCAGGCGTCTTACATTTTTCTGGCCCTGAAATACGCGTCACTTCTATTTAGAACAATGCTCGGCCCCGCCCCTTTTCCTTAAAGAGTAACTTGAGGCTTGTAGTTTAAACAGAGGAAGTGGGGTCAGTTGGAGGAAAGAGAGGCCATGTCAGTATTTTTACAGCCATTGTATGTCACTTTAAAAATCAGCAGAATCTTCTAAATATTACATACTGCTCCTTTAATGTTCGGTAATTTAAAGCCACTGAGCAATCCTTTTTCTTTCTTTCTTTCTAAGTAAAACACGCACTGGATATCTTGCAACTGGAGCAATGAAACACGTTTTTTTTAAAGGGGTAAACTGGAAAGCCACTATTTTCTCACTAGAATGTGAAGCAAAGCTGTCAGAATCGATGTGGTTGAATTTCTGATATGATCTCGAAGACATTTCGGAGTTGAGTAGACCGTGTGAAGCATCAGGATCGACTGGGTGGAAGGTTTCGATGTCCAGTCTCGGTGACTCGCTGCTACTTGACATTCAGTGATAGATGACTGAAAAGTGTTTCAGGAGCTCTCAGTACTGTGTTCCTGTCTCCGCATGCTGTGTTTCCTGCACTCAAATGGTTCTGTAGCTTCCTGCCCACATCTGAGCAGAAAGCCGAACCTGAACAGACCCCTGCTCCTTCCTAAGAAGAAGACATTACGCACCAAGTGTGGTCTGAGCTACATTCTCTTTAAGCCACAGGCGTTGTTTGAATTGACCCATTGTGGTCCCCCAGGACACGAGGAAGACATGAATCAAGACTCCCCGGTGTTGAGAACTGCTGAGTCAACAGTCGTCTTCGAATGAAGAGCGAGCACATCTTCACCAGGCACTTAAACAAACACCTAACCTACACTCTGTGGTTTGTCCAACGTTCTAACTCCCATACTAATCCCAGGCTTTTAACCCAGACCTGGGCTGATATGCATTAGCACATAGACTTGCTTTTCATCGGAACAGAATTTCAATTGTAAACATTTACACAGATTATTTGAGAAATCTTCATGAAAACAGAACGTCCTTTCTCTACATGCTTACACAACGGGTCAATTAAGAATTGGGAAATTTTCCCTGCTGGTTCTGCTGCTATTCTGAGCTTCCCTTAGAACGGCTGTCTCCTCCTCCTCCTCCTCCTCCTCCTCCTTTTCCCCCGCCTCCCTTCCATCAGTCATCTCTCATGTCCCTAAAGAGAACTAGCTGATTGTATTTTTCTCCATCTATCAGGCTTCCCAAGTCCATAAACACTGTTCAGACGTACTGGCATACTAAAGTGCACAGCATTTTTCTCTCCCTCCATGGAAGAGAAAGCATCTTAAGAGATAAAAATCTGAATAACACTTACTAAAGAAGGAGTTGGGGGCTTGGTCAGCTTATCCCTCAAACCATGGGTAGATTTCCGCTACAGGAGAGTACATCAGGGCGCATGGTTAAAGTGTTGGACTGAAGATCCCCAGTTTGAGCCCCAATGCCAGCCAAGCTGACACTGCTGAGACCTTGAGCAAAGTGCCTCACGGTCAACTACTCAGATACAATCAAGCATTGAGCTGCAACCTGACCCCCTTAAGAAACTGCCACTGAAATGATGCCATATTATGGCATTTGCCTGGACAATGTTGAGCACTGGTTGCTCAGTGGTAGAATTCTCATCTGCCATACAGTCTTGTCCCTGTCAATACCCCACAACATGCCACTGGGGTTGCGGAGCCCCTTTGGCGCTGGTCCCAAGCACAAGGTAAAAATGTGAGGGTTGTAGGCGTCTAGTGTAAAACCTGTGCTAAAATCTAAATGCGTGGATTAGATAATCCATGATCTGTGTGCGAAGCAAAAAATTTATTGAGTGTTATGAACCCTTTGTCTAACACTTCTGGAATAATAATAATAATAAGAAGAAGAAGAAGAAGAAGAATTCCTCCATCCATCTAGGAACCTCTGTAGTCCAACTAGGGACCGTGAAAGCCAGTGGTGATTACCACTGTATTTATTCGTATTTACCAACCATGAGCGGCACGGTGGTGTATTGATTGGCATTGTCAATCAATCAGGGTCCGGGTTCGATTCCCAGTCAGATTCGACTCCTGCGTCTGTGTGCATGGAGTTTGCATGTTCTCCCCGTTCTTGGTGGGTTTCCTCCAGGTACTCCGAGTTCCTCCCACAGTCCAAGGTCATGCAGATTAGGCTAATTGGTGTTCCCAAATTGCCCATAGTGTGTGTATGTGTGTGTGTGCCCTGCGATGGATTAGCACCTCGTCCAGGATGTACCATGTCCACTCATTGTCTATACTGCTTTATCTTGTTTTCAGGGTTATCCCAGGAGACTTAGGGCACGAGGCGGGGAACATTCCGGACAGGGTGCCAGTCCATCTCAGGGGACACTCTGCATGTCTTTGGACTGTGGGAGGAAACCGGAGTACCTGGAGGAAACCCACCAAGCACGGGGAGAACATGCAAACTCCCAATAATAGCGTGTGCTGAATCAAGTGCTATTTTAATAAACTCCCAGATAATTAATTGTTATTATTATAACTCGAGGAGTGTTTATCCACAATATATTAGATTCATTTTAGATTTAATTTCAACACTGGCTTCTGCTTATGTATTGGTATGTTTTCATATTCTAACTTTTTTTATAGAAAAACCCCATCTCAAATATTTCTCTTCTCATTTTCTCTTCTCAATAACATCCCCCCCCCCCCTCCACCCAAATCTGTCAAATGTGTAATTTGAGTCACATGTAGTCACAGGGACGTTGAAGGAAGTGCTCTAGTGGTGAATAACAACTTCATTACGAGGCGATTGCAACACTGGTTGCCATTGGTAACTTGTAGGAGTGTGTAGGACTTGCTCATAGATACAGGGCCGCGGGTCACATCTGACGCGTGTGCTATGTATTCTTAGAACCGACTTTTGCACCATCCTGCCTGGGAGAATTGAGCAGCTGACTCGGAATCAGTGATATCATATGGATAGAGAGCGCGAGAGAGATCCTTTCATGACCTCATGATGTAAGCGCTGAGCGACTGCACCGATAAGGGATTGATTTACCAACACATTCCTGTACTTAACTCAAAGAAAGCAAAGGCTAATGATCAAACACAGTGTGTGAGGGTATGTGTGTGTGTGTTTTAGAGACAAAAGGAACACACGAGAGGGAGGGAAAAGCTCATGGCTCCCTCCTACACATGCACACTTGCAAGCACGCTATGTTAAGCAGATGCACTGCATCATCAGAGAGGCTGATTTCTCCAACACTGCCGTCATGAATCAGAGCACAATCACAAGAATGAACCGACTGTTTACCCAGACGACAACTTTAAGATGCACACACACACACACACACACTCACATGCACCCACAATTTGCGGATGTGATGTATCACGTGCCGCTCGTCTCTCGGTGTGATCGCCATCGAAGGTTTCAAGGTCAGTGACCAAACAGCAGCTTGATCACACAGCAGAGAGAAAACAGAGCCGGCTTCAAACAGACAGGAAACACACGAGGAAGAAAAGAAAAATGGAGAGAAAGAAAGAAGAGGGATAGACTCACCAGGCAGGAAAAGAATTCAACATAAAAGGGAAAAATAATGCATCGCTTCTAAATGAAGGACAAAAGCATTGCTAAAGGATTTCTATACTACATGCTATACGTTTGTAAAGGATGTAGCTGGAGCATATGGAACGGGAGGTGCAAAGGGTTAGAGATACACAAAGGTTATTTTACAATGCAGCTGTGTAACATGAAACCGAGGAACCCAGCTAACAGAGAACATTAAAAAAAAAAAAAAAGATTCAAGCGTTTCCAAAAACAACATTATTGCGATGTTTAAAACCTAAACTCAGAGACAGAATTAGAATTAGAATTATGCTTATGATTATTTATTGCTATATTATATACCACCAGGGTCCGGGTTCAATTCCCGCCTCTATGTGCATGGAGTTTGCATGCTCTCCCCATGGTTTGTGGGTTTCCTCCAGGTACTCCGGTTTCCTCCCACAGTCCAAGGACATATAATTAGACTAACTGGTGTTCCCAAATGTCTCCTCTCCGGAATGTGTGTCCCCTGAGATGGATTGACACCCCATCCAGGTTGTACCCCGCCTCGTGCCCTAAGTCTCCTGGGATAGGCTCCAGGCCCCCCGCGACCCTGAATACAGCATAAAGCGGTATAGATGATGAGTGAGTGAGTGAGAATGTTCAAAAAAGCATGAAATACCTAATATTCTATAAATCATTTAAACATTTTAACTAACAACTAACAACATGATTTAAAAAAATGTCTCGAAGTCAAATATAGTAGTACAGTAACATGCATAAGTATTCACCCCCTTTAAAAGCCTTTAAAGAGGACATCACCGGCCGAACGGAGTTCACCAGTGTGAAATTGAAGTGTTAAATGATGTTCTCAGACATGTTCCTGGAAGAACCCAGAGCTTCCTAATGGAACATTAAGTTGAAAATCAAGGAAATCCTGTTAAATACATTGATCAGAAAATGTAAAGATTTTTGTACAAATGTTAGAAAATTTGCTAGATTTAAAATAAGGATTAGACTAAGAAAAGCAACCAAAAGGCTGGGGGTTGTAACACCATCATGCAACAAGAATAGAAAATATAAGCGCCGTTCGAGTCAAACCAGGACTTGGGGATTGTGCAGAATTTTAAAACGCAGTTAGAACTCTGACATGGTGGTGTAGTGGTTAGCACTGTCGCCTTGCACCTCCAGGGTCCAGATTCGATTCCCGTCTGTGTGTGCATGGAATTTGCATGTTCTCCTCGTGCTTGATGGGTTTCCTCAGGGTACTCCGGTTTCCTCCCACAGTCCAAAGACATGTAGGTTAGGCTAATTGGCGTTCCCAAATTACCCATAGTGTGTAAATTAGTGTGTGTGTGTGTGTATGTGTTTGCCCTGTGATGGATTGGCACCCTGTCCAGGTGTGCTTCAAATCTTTTGTAAACGTCAGTCGCTTTTACACCTTCGTTCAACAGAAATTTCATCACAAGTCCAGGTTTGACTCCTTTGTTTTTCCAGTTATTATGTTGTTATATTGAGAAATTTTAGCAAAATTACTGAAGCCACCTTTAAATGTATGCCATATTACAATGTGCACTATGTCATCTGGTTAGCAAAAGTGGTTTGCTGCTGATTTATTTATTTATTTATTTTTTTTTACAGTGTCCAGTACTCTATCAGAAAAGCTGGCTATCTGAAAACATTATAAAATGTACCCAATTAGCCTGATGGGTCTGCATGGCACAGTTTTCTTTTATCTCTCACCACTGCCTGCTCCCAAAGGTAATCAGGACACAGAAACTAACCCAAAAGATAATGGATTGAATGTGGTAAATGTGTCATGCCGTGTCCACCTAATACACTCTTCGTCTTAATAAATGCGAGCTTCATAGTGGACGGCTTTTCCCCCAAATCCGATTCTTCGGTACGAGTTATATTGACAGAATTTCTGTCTGTATTATTTAAAAAGGAAAGACACTCTCATCCTTTTACACACACACACACACACACATACACACACACTTACTCCATTAAACCCACCCTCCACCCTTTACAACCATGTTGGGATGTTGGGATGATGAATTCAAATCCCAGAGCTGCTGTAAATACATACACACATGGTGTGGTTTTGTAAATAAATGACAAAAGAGGCCATTTCTTGTATGCGTTTTCATTAAAGCCCGTCTTGACAGAATACATAAATTATGATGGTGTGGGCTTTTTTGTGTGGATGAGTAACTAGTACAGAGGTGGGTGTAGGATGCAGTGGAGAAAGGTAGCACATTAGTGAGCAGGAAGTGGCTGGGGGTGAGAGAGATCCTATTTTGGACATGTTCTGTGCTCTTCAAATCCATCTGAACTATGCTGATGCGTTTGTGGATAATATAAAAGGATATATGGCCTTTCGCCTTCCTTTTTCGAAGCGCGTATACTGTAAACAGTATAGATATGTATAGATGTGTGTGTGTGTGTGTGTGTATGTTAAAGGCGAGTCAGTGGGTCACAAGGCACAGGAGAAGCAGACAGTGGAAATGGTCAGCATGTCCAGGTCACCGGGGAGCTATGAAGAGGAACGAGGGAGGCGTCATCCCATCCAGAAAGCAGCGTTATTTACGGCCGGCTATGTGACCTGTTGTGCTGTTTTCACACGCCGAGGCTTCACTAGTGTGGGGCATCCGGGAAACGGGTGCCCGCCTCCCTCTTCCTTGGCCATATCGATCCGAGAGTCTCTGGTGAGGACTTTGCTAAACGAGCCGCTCAGAAAGTGTCTGGCAATAAGAAAACAGAGGAGGAGTTTGGAGGAGGGATGAAGGAGAGAGGTAGAGAGGGAGGAGAGGGCAGAAGGAGCCAATAAAAGCTTAATGGAGTCAACAAAAATAGCACCTTTTAATTGAGCCGGAAGAGTGCGGGAAAACACAGAACAATGAAAAGGAAGAGAGGCGTGTGATTAAAATCCCAAAGGTCACGAGGGACCGAGGACCGAAATTCCAAACAGTTAACCAGCGTCAAAAATAAACAAGTTACCTTCTTTTTTTTAACGAGAGGAACAAAAGCATTTTGATTCATTACCGTTCCCCGCTATATTAACAGTACAAATTAAACGCTCTAGATAAATGCTCAACATATGAGTTTATTTGTAACTGCAGCTCGTAATTAAGCACTATAAAAGATCTATGTAATGTAATGTACCATTTGCTGGTTATTGATGTGGAGCAGCATGATCCGCTGAGACCGGGGACGGATCAGAAACAGACTTTCACGTGGCATAGGGGGGAAATTAGATGCATAAACCAAAACAAATGTAGTACAGACATTCGTAGCTCCACCCCCTTCCATTCTTATGTTGCGCACATGTGCGTATACACACACACACACATACACTCTCACATACACACACTGACAAAATTATTGTCCTTATGAGGACTTTCTACTGACATAAATATCCATGTGCTGTGTTACACCCAATAAATAAATAACCATTTAAGAAAGAAAGAAAGAAAAAAGAAAGAAAGAAAGTAGTTACTTGAGGGAACTGACCAAATGAATGACTGTCCTCAACAAATACACTAATACAACAAAATAAATGTTTTGATAGATAGATAGATAGATAGATAGATAGATAGATAGATAGACAAAAATTAGTTGTTTTTACTTGTGGAGAAACATTTTCCCTATTTGGTCACCACTTAGATATAAAACCATGCCCACACAAACACACACACACACACACACACACACAAATAAGTATTGTTCTTATGATG
>JAQMYJ010000021.1:5733785-5745735 GCA_030014305.1 Clarias laeviceps
ATACATTCTAACATGATAAATTTATAATAATGATACATTCTAACATGATAAATTTATAATAATGATACATTCTAACAGGATAAATTTATAATAATGATACATTCTAACATGATAAATTTACAATAATGATACATTCTAACATGATAAATGTATAATAATGATACATTCTAAAATGATACATTTTCAATAATGATACATTCTAACATGATAAATCTATAATAATGATACATTCTAACATGATAAATTTACAATAATGATACATTCTAACATGATAAATCTATAATAATGATACATTCTAACATGATAAATTTACAACAAAGATACATTCTAACATGATAAATTTACAATAATGATCATTTTATAATAATACTACATTATAACATTATACATTTATAATAATGATACACTCTAACATGATAAATTTATAACAATCATACATTCCAACGTGGTAATAGCATAATGATACATTGTAGCATTTAGTATCTCTGTGTTGTTGATATGATGATTTGAGTCCAAGTATTGTATAATGGGTGGCAAAAGTGGGCATAACCTTTTTATTAACTGATATTCATCTGTAAAAAGGTACTACTCAACATAGTCTCAAACACGAGCCATGCATTTTCCACCACACGTGCCACTCTGTACAGTATGTGCATCCTTTTAGCCAAATGTTATCATTCAAGAAATCACTAAAATTTAGCAATTAACGAAAAATATTTTCTTGTCATGGAATAACAGCTACCATGTTGCAGCAGCCTCACTCTTACTAATGCCCAACCAACAAACATCCAGAGTTGAAGTAACTTACCTATATTTTGAATTACAATCAACAGTAATTTATGAATATATTCATAAAGTGTTGAAGTCAAATAGTTTAGCATTAACAACAAATTAGTACATAATGAGTTAATCCAACAATAACTGAAGTTACACTGCCTGCCCCCCCCCCCCCCAAAAAAAAAAGTCACTGTTTCAGAATGGTGTGAAATTATTCTTCTGCATCAAGCAAAGAAAGCAACTAAGGAGATATGAAATGACTGGGACTGATTATTACTAAACATCTGTGAGTTCATAAGAAAACCACTTTTTAGAGACTAATTAAGACAAGGCTTTAGTTTTTTTAGGGTCATGTGGTCTGATAAGTTCAGACTCACCCTACTCCAAAGCAATGGGTGCATCAAGAAGAGATGCACATGAAGTGATGCACCAATCCTGCATAGTGTCCACTGTACTGTACTGTACATGCCTCTGGAGGCAGTGTTATGATCTGGAGTTGCTTCAGTTGTTTCTTTACACGATGCAGGCCTTTATGAAACTATTATTTTAAAAGGCAGTATATGTTTGATTGCCTTTTCCCCACCAAAGTGGTTCTTGCTTTTTTAAAATCAACCCATTTTTAAAGGTCTCATCTTTTTATATTCTTGTAATCGCAAAAAAGATTACATTGCAAGTTAGCTTTCATTTTACGGGGTAATGTAAGTATCAAGCAAACAATATTTATTAGAAAAGTTGCTCTATGTTGCATGATTTATAAATGATTCTGTAGCATGTTAAAAATTATTTTTAGTTTTATATTAGGCGGCACGATGGTGTAGTAGTTAGCACTGTCGCCTCGCACCTCCTGGGTTCGATTCCCATGTCGGGTCTTTTGGGCATGTTCTCCCTGTGCTTGGTGGGTTTCCTCTGGGTTCTCTGGTTTCCTCCCACAGTCCACTAATTGGCATTTCCAAATTGCCTGTAGTGTGTGAATGTTGATCAGAAGTCCGCTCACGGCCGTACAAATGGGGATAAATACAATGGTCGTCACTATTGGCCTCCACTTTCCGTAGTTGGACTACGAATTAGAACTACAAACTTAATATTTGATACTTTACCAAATATCAGATCTTTTCAAATGTCTTTGATAAAGTTTCTACATAGAACATCTGTCCTTTTTTAAAGATTGATCTAAACATTTTGAAACCTGTCTGTTGATTTGGCCAGGACCTTGATTTCTCAGTAGATTAAAAAGTAAGATGTCGATCACACAGATTTTTGTTGAGCTCTTGATATGGACAGGATTTCAGCTTATTCCAGAATGAAACATAAAACACAAATATTTTTGTTTTTAAAGTTTTTAATATTATTTCCTTTTTAGATTCTTCTTTAAAATCGTTGATATGTCTCTTGATGTGTTCAGGGCCTTCACGTGCTGAAGATGGAGTGTGCATTGGTGGGATCGCTGTGGCTCCCCCTTGTGGTTCTGCTCAGCGGAGTGTCTTTGGGAGTCGTTGACCTGGAAATGGCCCCTCAGCATGAAGGCTCACCTGCTCCTAAGAACATCACTCTGGCTGTTATCTTACCCCTGCGTAACACGGAGTACCCATGGGCATGGCCTCGAGTGGGTCCTGCACTAAACTGGGCCGTGGAGAAGGTCAACTCCGACCCTACGCTGCTTCCAGGCCATCAAATGCACCTCGTCTTGAGAAGCAGCGAGAACAAGGAGGGGATGTGTTCCGACTCGGTGGCACCCCTCGTGGCCGTGGACCTGAAGTTTGCCCATGACCCGTGGGCCTTCATCGGGCCGGGCTGCGACTACGCGTCGTCGCCGGTCGCCCGCTTCACCATGCACTGGGAGGTGCCCATGGTGACAGCTGGAGCGCCGGCATTGGGGTTTAACATGTACACATCCATCACAAACACGGGACCGACACACGAGAAACTGGGCCAGTTTGTACTGAGGATGCACAGAGACTTCGGCTGGCAAAAGTACGCCATGTTCTTGTACAATGACCAGAAGAATGACGACCGGCCGTGCTACTTCGCTGTCGAGGGACCGTACACTGAGATGAGAGAGAAGAACATCACAGCTGAGCACATCGTGTTTAACGAGGACGATCTCGTTTCCTACGCCGATCTCATTAACGATATCAGCCAGCAAGCTCGCGGTGAGTTGGAAAAGTTGGAACTTAAACTCTGCATGTTAATCCATCTGTTGTGTTTAGTGAAGGGTGGTGACGCGGTGCAACCGAGGTACAAGTGATATTTATGATTAAATGTGCACAAATAACTGACATCCTGGCAAATGAAGATATCTTTAATAAAGTCGAAGGTTTGCATAGCGTCACACTAAAAACTATAATGTATTCCTAGATTTTTTTTTTACTTATATTTTTAATCTTCAAATAGTCTTGTTTGAATGACCAAAAATTTTCCTCATTAAAAAGTTGTCAATAGAATAAAAATGAAATGTAAAGTAAAATAAAATTAAGAAAAGTAAATATAAAAATATATATAAAATTGGTCAAACGTATCATAACGGACGATTAAATGATTAACGAGACGTTCCGCAGTGTGCTCCCTACTCGCACACTCCCTCGGGTTAAGGGAACAGAATTCCAATCTGTGAAACACCGTGTGACGTCACCAGCGCAGACGTCAATTCATCCCCGGTTACCCTGGTAACCTCTGTTACCCTGGTAACGTAGGCACCTCGGATACCTGTTGCTGCCACTGTGGAAATTTCACACTACAGAAATTATATGCTGGGTATTTATTGAAACAGACCCGATGCTATTATAAAACGTATACTATTCGAATGCGTTTAGCTCGTGAATAAATGGCGTGAATTTACAAGATGTATAGAAAAAATGTTTATTGTGGCATTTTTTTTATTGATTCAATTACATTTAAAATGATATTAATATGACGTTGTCATCAATAATAATGATAAAAGAGATATATATCCCTTTTGAGCTCCTTTTTATTTACACTCCAGCAACACACAATGACGTATGGGGCATATTTCATGTCCGATTCCGGTGAAGTGACAACCCATTGTTCACAAGTTCACAAGCAGTTTCGTTCCCTGTGGTTTGGAATTAACATCTCGAAGTCCATAATCTCTACAAGATACTGTAGATAGCATTTTATTGCTAGCGAGACTTTTCACTGTGATGCCTGGATACGGATAGAACTTCTCCCAGTTTCTTGCTTCTACTGGTGAGGAGACAGAATATTATCTGCACAATATTTTTAGCGTTGTAAAAAAAAAAAAAAAAACATCCCAAGATATTATCATCAGTCTATCTTTTTTTTGTATCGGTGGCTGAGTGGTAGGTTTTCTCACCTCCCATGCTTTAGGACCAAGTTTGAATCCAACCCAATGGCTCAAACCCCAGCCAGTAAACTGGGAGGGTTCAATTTTTTTTTTTGATCCTGTCAAAAAAATTTCATGATTCGTCGTGTATCCAAATTTCCTCCAATCAAATGCTTCCATTGAGTATGTCTCGCTCCCACTCATAAACAAAACTTATCAGTTTGTTGTTTTTTTATTTTTGCAAGTGCTTGGGGTTTCCCAGATGCGCAGTATGCTGCTGCGTTCACCTCCATGCTCTCACAAAGGTGAGCTAATGCTGAATCTCTTTTTTTCATATATAAAAAACATGTTTTATCTCGTCTTCCCATCACCACAATGTGACATGACCAGCAGAACCAATCATGTTTCCCAGCATGCAGCTGTAGGACGATGGATTCCGTATCTCAGTAGGGTATCTCAGATCTGGGATGTGTTCTCTGGACAGCGTTGTACAGCGTTGGTGTATTAGAAACATGTATGTCGCACGATGCGCTTTAAATATTTGTACTTATTGTTCCAGGTCTTGCTTTTTTTCCCCATCATTTACGACCACTCCAGTGTTTTGGTTCATGAAAACAACGTGCCTTATTATTTTTTTGTTTTGTTTTTCCCTTTCAAACCTGTAGCCTGTCCTAAATGATGCAACGTGGCATGGGGCGCCATAGGACGGTGACACAACATTTATTTACCCCGGATGAGTTTGGGAGAATTTTGGCTTCAGGAAAAGTTTAACTGCTAAATACAAAGAGAGAGAGAGAGAGAGAGACAGACTGACTGACGAGGGAGGACGAGAGAAACAGAAGAGCAAAACTTCAATGAAAGGTTCACATCTGCTGCTCACCTTTTAATCATTCTGTAGCTTTTACAAGTAGCGCTCGGATGGCTCCCGTTGCTGTTCCTCGTTCCGTCTCTTGTAAGAACTCGCGTCTGCGAATAATCACAGGGCCGGGTCGACCCCCTTCATCCAATTAAGACCGAACAGCACTTCAAGAATACCGTTTTGTCTCTTTTCCCATGACATAATTGCGCAATCGGTTCATGTCACAGAGTGTCAGATTGAAAATCTGAAAATCTCAATCTAATCAACACATTGTCTCTATTGCTCTGTGCCGATATTCCTATAATTGCCATTCTGTAATTCCATCGACCGATCTCCATACATGCATGTGTGTGTGAGTGTGTGTGTGTGTGAGAGAGACACAGAGCAGTCATAAGGCTTCGGGTTCTCGTGTGCAGTGTGGCGTGACCACGTCTGCTCCGTCATGCAGAAAGACAGCGCTGGTTCGAAAAATTCGAGATTCAGATGTGGGCAAAGACGCTGATGGAAACGCGTGTCGAAAAAATGCCAACTAACGTTTAACGAATGTAAACACACATCCATATATGCATGCTGGTACACAAACACTCCTCTTCACTCCTTTTTAATGACATACCTCGGAGCCAGCGCTTACATCAAGCTCATCCTGAACACCGACACATGTCACGCCGCTGCAGGCGTTTCACTCCAAACAACGTTTATTATCCACGCAGCAGACTCATTGTAATTTCTTTTTTTCTACTTTACTTTAATTAAAGCTAGGAATGCAACAGCTTCCAGGTGTTATTCACACAGATCTGGTCCGTACACTCAATGGGAAGCTTTTAATTAAGAGCAGCGATGAAAAATGGTCAGTACAGAACCACCGCAAGCACTCCGGGGTCGAGGGTTCGAGCCTGAGCTCAGGTGTGGGTTTCTTCCGGGTTCTTCAGTTTCCACCCACTCATAGGAGATGCCAGTGTGGAACACTGATGGGTGACATTTACTTGCTGGGAGGTTGGTAGGAGTGTGTGAATGTGTGTGTCATGGTGTGTTAGCAGAATGTATTCCTAAGGGATGTGCTCCAAATCCTTGACAAACCGGACCACTTATTATTTATTTTTGCAGAGCGGTGTCTTTGGTTTTGCATCGTTTTTTTCTTCTTTGGGATTTTTTCCTTTTCTTGGGACTGTGACAGATTGGTGCCCTGAATCTAAATGGCTTGGTGTTACAGTATACAGTATACTGTATGTGCATAGGGTTAAGCTCCTTGTGCAACAATGGTGGTGCAATCCGGCAGTGGTGGGACTTAAACCCATGACCCTCTAATCACCAACCCAGAGCCTCAATCGCCTGAGCCACCATTAATGAAAGTAATTCAACAAATCTATGCATAAGCATAATAACTGTCTGATCCTGTATCAGTAACATTGTTCATAAGTAAGTTCATAATAATGCTCTTGTATGGTGCGTGCTATTCTTGTTCCTACTGTATATCATGTGGGGCGTCCACTGAACAAGTCCATGTGTACAGTATGAGCTGTTACTATAGAAACAATAACGTACCAGAACAAGCGCATTATAAACAGACTGGAGCATTTACAGTATTGTAAAAACAAAAACACTTGGGAGCATGCTGTAACAGGGAAATAATCAATTCAAACGGGGTGTTGATGTGGTGTGGTGTGGTGAGTTACTGTTACTGATACTGTTGATCATTTGTCTATAGCCGCACATCACAAAGTGTATTCAAGTTAGATCCTGTACTCGTTTACTAATATCATCATTCAAATTTCATCATTTACCCTTTTTCTGTTTACTGAAGTAACTATATATATATATATATTGATTGCACCTTGTACCTCCAGGACCCGGGTTCGATTTCCCCTTTGGAAGTGTGGAGTTTGCATGTTCTTCCCGTGCTTAGTGGGTTTCCTCCATGTGTTCCGGTTTCCTCCCACAGTCCAAAGACATGCAGATTACGCCTGTAGTATGTGTATCTCCTGGCATAGGCCCTTCGCCACCCTATATACAGGATAAAGTGGAATAGATGATGTGATGATGAGACGATTTCAGAAGCCCTGACACTGGAGACTCCTTCCATAAAAGTTAAGCTGTAGAAAACATCACCATAGCAACAATTATACTTTTTTCCTTTTAAATATCAACCATTTTTAAACTCTCTTTGTTGTTCATTTAGGATTATTATGGAGCATCCTCTAAATTCTGTGTCGCTAAATAAACAATAATATACAAGGGGCGTTCAAGTCAAACCGGGACTTGTGATAATGCAGAATAACAGTTATAAGAGTAAAAACTCCCTTTATTTCTCTATATAATCCCCTGCTACACTAATCCACTTATCCCAGGGTTTCACTAGTGCTTGAAAACCATCAAAGTAGAAAGTTTTCTCAGTACGCAGGAGCCATGATCGGACTTTCGGCATCACATTTGAAACACCAGCCTCCCAGGAACTCCTTTAATTGTCCAAACATGTGGAAATGAGTTGGAGTGAGGTCAGGACTGTACGGGGAATGTGGCGATAACTCCCAGACCAGTTCCTGTAACATGCAAGTGGTGTTGATCATATGTACAGTTCACGCAGACCAATGTGTCCCTTTCACAAGATTTTCAAGGATCAGGCGTTCTACTTGCTGAATGCTCTGATCCACCACAGCCATTTACAAACATACGTTCTTAAAATGTTTTTAAGACACAGCCATTTACAAACATACGTTCTTAAAATGTTTTCACCGTTCAAATGCTTAACCGAGTCCCAACACCGTACTGTGCTTGAAGTCTTCCATAAACATCAATCGTTTTTATTTGCAAGAAATTTCATCACAAGTCCCTGTTTGACTTGAACACCCCCCTCATAATAGAATAAGAACATTAACATATGTCTATGGTTCACCTTAAAACCAGACCTGTTGTCAGAGCTGCCCTCCGACCAATCAGAATTGAGAATCCAGCACTATAATAGTGCTTAGCGTGCACGCTTTCTTTTCGAGCGAAGAATGTTAATACACATAATCCGTAATTGTAAATCATAACACTTGAAGTCACGCAAACAAGGGTGACAATTTTCAAGCAATTATCGGGTTTCTTTCAGACTCACAGTTGTTTACTGAATAGAGTATATGTGTGTGTGTGTGTGTGTGTGTGTGTGTGTTTGTTATTTTTTTTACAGCTTGTACTGTAATTAGAAAGAAGATAGGATGATGGGAAAAGAAACGGAGACAAAGACCTAACATCCTGCCTACAAGCTTCAGCTAAACAAAGCTTTCCCTTAAAAGTAAAAAAAAACACCTCATTCTCCGGTTAAGCGTGTCACGATGACATATAGCATTAGAATTTCTTGCTAGTAAACTTAGCCAAATATGATGTGCATAATCTAATAAAACCATGAGGCCTGAATTGAATAAAAGATCAAATTTGTTATTTTAATATATTTGGCCCGCTGTGTGTGTGATGAATAATCATTGGTGGATTCAGCTTGTTGTTTCCTGACACTGGATTTATTGTTTGGAACAAATTAATTCATTAGCTAGCCCAAGATTGAAGCAAAAGCTCCAGTATGCTTTCCAGTCTCATGGTTTTGTTGCCCAGAAACCTAAATGACTTCAAAAAACATGGTAACATATGGCGAGCTAGTTAGCCATTTCAAGGAGGGGTAAGCGATTCTAACCCTATACACTGCAAATTAGCTCCTCACGCTACGCTAGCTAGTGTGTGGGCGTGTAAAAATGTCCAGGGGTCATACACAGCCTTGGATCTGTAAATGACTCGTAAATGAAAACAAACGCAGTGGTGCAACACATAACTCTATTCCAGCCAATCAGCAACAGCGTTCATGGTCGATGATGTTTAATGTTAATATGGGTCTGCTAGCCCAGTGTCATTTAGATGGCAATGTGCGTACATGTATTTGAGGGCGGAGTTTCTGAGCTTAACTAAAGGGTAGCGTTTATTTGTTTGGCTGTTACGTTGTAGTGACACTCAAAGTATCGAATGGAACCCATCGTCAATCTGGGTTACACTAGATCCCTGGAAGAGCTCTATAATGTAAAGTCATAGCGTGATAAGTGTGTTTAAGAGAGAGTTCAGGTTTTTCAAGTGCAAATTTAGGTGGTGTTGAAGAGGTGGTATCGAGAGGTTTCGAGATTATCTCAGTTTACAAGCTAGCTATACGTCCTCCCTCAGACGCCTTAAAACCTGGCAGTAGAATTCGCTATTGACGGTCTGGCCCCTTGGAATTGAACTCTTCATGCACAATGTTGCGAATGTCGAAAAAGACGATGAGCATGCACTTGGTCGAGCTTCAGACCTGCCTCGCTGTTTTTTCAGTCATGAAGGTAATAGGCTGAAGAGCACTGTGAAGTTTGTTTTGTCACTGGTAATGATCCTCAATGGGTCATCCACGGTACCCTGACGCAGTTCTCGGCAGACTTCGACGCGATGTTCCTTCTGATACTGGGTCAGCAGCCTGGGGACGAACATGGTAGCAGCATGACGCATGTTCAAATCACACGTGAGGATTGCCCGTTGTGTTCCGTATGACACACCGCCAACAGCAGCAATGTTGTGGATAGTTCTCTGACAATCATCTTGCACAAGTTGGCGAATGGTTTCGATCTTTCCGCGGGTTGAGCTCGTTGAAGGTCTTCCTGATCTCTCGTCGTCTTCCAGTGATGTTCTTTCACTCTTGAAGCCTTCATCGCCAAAAACTTGACAAATCATAACAAACGTCTCTGTGGCCGATTTACCCAGTTTCACGCAGAATTTCACGTTCGCTCTTTGTTTTGACACATGAGGTCAGAAACTCCCGATGTACACAGGACGTCTTTTGGCACACTGACTTATGAAAATCAGTGCTAGCTGTGATCGTGCCTGCAGCCTTGTGCTGCCATCATGTTACAAAACTAGTCACAAAACTTTTTGATGCCACCTTGAGTGTGTTAAAGGAATAGTTAAATATTTTTTTCTCTTCATATCAGTCTTGGAATGGGTTTTGCCCAGTGTCGTTTCTTTTTCATTCCAGGTGACAATCCTCACAGTCAGTGTGAGGACCAAGAAAAATTACCAGACTTTTGGTAATGTACTTGTATGAGCCTCAGATTTTATGTAAAATGGACTGAGCTCTCTCTTTAACACACTTATCATTCTTTGACTTTTTATTATATACCTCTAGAAGAGAAACTATTTGTCATCGCACTATCTAGTGTCACCCAGATTGACGATGGGTTCCCTTTTCGGTCTGGTTTCTTTAAAAAGGAACTTCTTTTCCTGTTGCCTATAGTGTTTTCTTTACCACCGGTTATTCAGGGTTGCTTTGTATATCTGGATTCTTGTAAAGCAGCTTCGGGTCAATGTTCATTGTTAGTCAACCTTCAGTGCATAAAGTTTTGCGATTCCCTAAACTAAAAAAACCTATAGAAAGCCTTATAATTACAATTTGACACTTTTTTTAGTTTACACGTGTATAAGCTGTAGATCGAATAAAAACATTTGTCTTGTATGCTAACATCTTGTTATGGTTAATAAACGCAATTTGCTTGAACTGGTGCCTTGTTTGAGATGCCTTTGTGCAATCAGACTGCGTATGAAAAATTAGTCTTGACTAAATTATTTGTACTCTTACACAGTGTGAGTAATTTTCCTTGACCGAATGAGGGTCATAACTGTTAAACGTATTTTAAAATATACTTATCCTGTCACTCAGGCATTACGTGATGCCAGTGTTATAGTCCAAATTATTTTCGTAGACATCTGTTCTACCCGTGAGAGTTCCTCGGATTTACCGCTTTGCACTGAATGACCAGATTTGCATTTATGGGCATCCCTGTAAATATTCCCACACTCTAATTCACATCTGTAAATCTGTAAACGCTCTGACCGAGTGTAACTCAAATCTCGGGCTCAGCTGGGGTGGATGCGCTGGATTTTGCCTTAATAAGGAAACAGCCACTGGTGAATGGTAGATATTTCCTGAAAAACATAATTTGTCCCGACTTTTGTTCCTCTTTGATTTATGGCTCTATTTTTGGTCTGATTTCTGGTCTAACGCCTGGACTTTATATTGACCACGGTTCTCTAAAACTGACCTGGGAATTGATTCAGGGAGTTAATCAGACCCAGATGGCAGGAGGCAGGAGGTGAGTGGGGTGGGGAGAGAATAAACCACATAAGGACACTCATGCACTGTTTTTTTTTTCCCAGTTTACTTACAAAGATTAGCTTTAACATTAAAAACATTAACATTAAAACCACCTAGAATTTGGGTTCACTTTGTGCCACAGAGGAGGATCTGGTGCCTCGGCGCATGACTCTTTTGGGGTGTGCTGTGGGGTCTGGCACCAGGACAGACCCCACACTGGATCTTTTGGGTGCTGTGAGGTGGGGCATTCTGGCGTTCGGACTTGTTTGTGTGGTGGATCCCATGAGTGCTTGATCGGATTGAGATCTGTGGAGTTTAAAGTCCGGCTTGGAGGCCTTGGGCTCTTTGTGCACTTGGTGGTGCACTGGAAGTTCTGGTGCCTTTCTATCATTCCCAGCAGTGACTTTTTGCTGCATTGGCTTTTCTGTAGGATTGAACCGGACGAGTTGCGTTTGGTTCCAGGGGGAATAGGCGTGCCATGGGTGCCTAAGATCATGTCACCAGTTTATTGATGTATAGTTGATGATCAATGTTGTTTTCTTCACCTGGAGGTGGTTTGATGTTGATGTTGGGTTTTCATTATCACTACCTCAATGTTTAGATTACACAACATTGGGATTCATCTTAACGGGGGTTTTGGGAACCCTCTTCTCCATCAGTGTGTGAAGAGTGGGAGAAGAGGTTTGCACTGACAATCCAACACAATGGGCAGCACATTGAACACATTTGATAACTAATTTATAACATTTTATAACTTAATTAATAAACTTGTAAATAACTCATGAAAGAATAAAGTTACGTTTAAACCAAGCACACCATTGTTTTTCTTGTGAAATTCCCAATGAGTTTGATGTGTCACATGACCCTCTTCCTATTGAAA
>JAQMYJ010000021.1:5763466-5778536 GCA_030014305.1 Clarias laeviceps
ACTTGTATTAATGATCCATTTCTTTGTGTGTGATTGTTTAGTTTTGAGTGTACACTCTTCATTGTCAATAAAGAAAAACATGAATTGAATAGGTACTTTCCTAAAATTTTCCACTAATTTCCTCCCCTTCATTGCTAGTGGGGCGCGCCACACACTTTGAGAACCACTGCTGTAGTGTGTGGCATAATTAAGCAATATTACACGAGAGGGGCTGCTGTTGTACTGACAGTACTGCCGCATGACAGTTAGTGTAATTAATGATTGTTAGAATACATGTTACAGTATGTGGAGTGATGCATTTAGTTAAGCATCCCAGTGACGTTATGCTCTGTATCAGCACTCGTGGAATGACTCTTATCCAATCAGATTACTCAGTCGGATCTAACTGTTGTATAATAAGCAATATAGATGATGGATAGAGTTAAAATAACGTAGTATATCTATATATTGATATTACATCAATTTTACCAAAACACATAGTTTGTAAAAGTTATGAAATTCGAACAAATTTTTTATTGTTGCTCAACTTACATGTTTTACTCGAGTGGAAATTCCGTCCTGATGAACGCATTGGCAAGACCGTCTGGCAAGATTGTTGTTTTTTCTGGTAATAATGCTTTTTTTTGTACTTGTTGTTCTTATTACCTCTTGTGTTATAGCAGCTACAATTCCAGCAGTCCTTCCATCAGCTGCCTCTTTTTCCTTTCGTTTTTGTTTCTGAGACAAAACTTAATCCTGGTTTGGTTTGAACGTGTATTATATATAGTATGTTATACTACTGTATATTACTGTATATTATATATAATATGCTATACTACTGTAGACAGATAGATAGATACGATGGGCATTCAAGTCAAACTGGGACAAAATGTTTGATTTGTTTTTTGGGGCAGTGTACAGTATAAGATGGTAATAGACCAAGTATATGACTAATAATCATATTTCAAGACTTTTATACTGTTTTATTAAGTTGTGCACCGATCTCTAGAAGGAAGCAAAATTATCAGACAACAGGATAAAAACATATTATAGTCAGGAAATTTGTAAGCAAGGTAAATATAATATATGTATTTGAATCATGATAAGACTTATTATATACATGTACCCATATTAAAGATATTTGAAGGTGTTCCCCAGCCATCACACATGTATCCAATTTAAAACCTCATTAAAAGTGCCCAGTGTTGAGACAAATGTGTTCTCTGCTTGCAGTGGTGTACGTTTGCTGTAAGCTGCAGACGTTCAGGAAGCTGATGGTGCAGTTTAGGAAGCAGAGGCTTCCCCAGGAGGAATTCGTCTTTTTCTTCATCGATCTGTTCGGAGAGAGTGTGCAGAGAAGTCCGGCTAAGCCATGGGCTCAAGGAGACGCGGACGATCACATCGCGATGGAGGCATTTAAAGTGAGTCCGCTTTTAACGTCGGATTTTTTAATGCAGCGTGCTGACAGGTGAAGATTAGGCCGCTCAGACCTCGCCTAAGCAAGAAACTAATCAGGCCACTAAATCACTGATTGTTCCTTTATATTATTTACATTACTGTAGTCATAAACTGCAGAAGTACAGTGCTGTGAAAAAGTATTTGCCCCCTTTTGATATATTCTGTTATTTTTTTCATTCAGATCATCAAACCTATTTTAATATTACACAAAGATAACCCCAGTAAATACAAAATGCAGTTTTCAAATGATGATTTTCTTTATTAAGAGAAAAAAGCTGTCCAAACCTGCCTGAACTATGATTAATCTTTTGTAGTTAAATTTCATTCAGGCCTGATTACCGCCAGACCTGTCGAATCAATAAAATCATGAACTAAAACCTGTCTGACAACATCTAAAGAACTCCAAATACTGCATACAGAGTTTAAAAGCTGGGAGGTAAATAGAACATTGCCACTACATAATATAAGAATGTAAAAAAAATAAGTCCTTTATTATTTATTAATTATAGTTCCTAATGATTAAAATATACAGTCTGCTTGTTAATTCAGATTAAGATACGTTTCACCCCAGGGCAGTCTATCACAGTGTATTCGGCAGTGTATACACTACTCAAACACTGCTGGGAGGCCGAACCTTCTGATTTAAAATGTTAATAAAGTCATCCTGAGCGTGAGATTTGCATTTGTTGACCTTTTCCGGTTGCGAAATTGCCAAACTGTTTATGCGCTACTCTTGTTAGTTTACACTAACAAGCGAGATAAAATTTAATTTAAGCACAGAGCCAAGGAATTAAATACTTTGGTCAGAAGTTCAACCCTGGTGTAGTTCCAGTAGGGGTGTAGTGCAGTGTCGCTATCTGTACAGTATGTGTATCTGTATTTGTGCTCAGATTGAAAAACAGAAGATGCTCAGTTATTATTTTTGTTTATAACTATTTTTCTTCAAAACGGATTTAGTGTTTTTTTTTTTGTTGTTGTTTTGTTTTATTTTCTCCAAAATTTATTTGCATCTCTTTATGCGTGTCACATTAAAGTAAAATACTTTACTCTTGCTTGTGCAGCTTATAAGGAACCTCTATTCTGGTAAGCTTTAGTCTCAAATACTGTAGCTGTTCTTTTTTGAACATCATTCCTTCATTCTGAATAAAGCATCATATTCGGTTAGATCTCTCTTCAGGAACTTCAGGAAATCACTAAATCTGAACGGTAACTGGTACAAAAACAAAACAAATATAAACACTATGAGCATCCTCTGCTTCGAATGGATTGAAAATTGTCATTATGTTGCCAAATTGATAATTTTTCCCCTGTTCACTTTTTGAGTGTTTCTTGGTTTCAAAAAGAAATGAACAAAGCCATTACAGTACCTCGGTACCTCGGAATGCAAATTTAATCCGTCCTGGAGGCGAGATCTTATTGTGAAACTTCGTATTGTGAAACGCATTTTCCCATCGGGAATAATGTAAATGCAGATAATCTGTTCCAGACACCTAAAAATATTACCAATGTTACCAATTTTCAACACTATAATCATATTTTTTGCATATAAAAACAATCAAACCATTTAGAAAAGACATGTAAATTCAGTAAAATATGAAATAAATAGACATTAAACCTCACTTAACCTTTATTTTATATGCCATTGTATACTTTATAATCTGTTCCCATATGATGTTTTGCCCCATCAGTTGTTTTGGTTTCACATTTTTACTCTTGTCACATCTCTTACGTCTTTACCCTTCACACAAGGAGGAGTAAAGAGAAGGCGCGAGGCCAACCCTCCATTGTTGATAGTGTACATCAAAATTACATTACTCACCATTGGGACAGTATCACAGCTCAGCGTTTTTTCATCATCGTGCTCCCGGATTGACTCATAAAGACGGTGCGGCTGATACAATACCTCCCCCACGCACCTCACGCACACACTCACACAGTATACAGGACTGGCTACTGGTACAGTATGTATGCAACTGAACATACATTATGACACGCATTATGAAATTATTTCATACAATGCATATAACATGCATTATGAAAATGACATAATGTGATGCTGGTCAGTTGGCATTGGGACAAATCATTTTTAAGTTGCAGGACGAAGTTCTGTTAGTAACATAATTAACAAACTGAGAAGTTAAACCATACTTAACCATGAAAAATAGCTGTTCATGACCTCCAGATACAATTATTCAGGTGTTTCAGCTGTTTCAATCAATCAGGCCCCTTATCCCCAGTGAACCAAGACATCTTGGACAATACTCTGCTTCCAACTTTGTGGCAACAGTTAGCAAGTTTTCTATTCCAACATGACAAGCAAGGACTGTTCGGTGTGGAAGAACTTGACTGGCCCTAACACAGAGCCCTGACCTCTACCTGATCAAGCACCTTTGGGATGATCTGGAACGGAGATTGTGAGCCTGGTCTTCTCGTCCAACATTACTGCCTGACCTCATAAATGCCCTACAGAATGAATGGGCACCAATTTCCACAGAAACACTCAGAAATCTTGTGGACAGCCTTCCAAGAAGATTGGAAGCTGTTACAGCTGCAAAACCAACTGGGAGACCAATTCCATATTGAAGTGTTTGTATTTGGATACAATGTCATTTGGCAGGTCTGGCCAAATACTTTTGTCCATATAGTACATGTTACACTGAAGGAATTTACGAACGTGACCCACTATTTGTTCTATTGAGAAATAATACTGCTTTTGTACCTTTTTGCTTATGTAATGCACCCCAAATTATAGAATGACTCTATTACTGTATTCACGTGTATCAACATGACATTTCAAAGAACGGTACTGTCTGTGTCTGCACAGTGATGGATATCAGCCATATCTGTTGCTGTAATTTTATCATTTCTTCACCTTAAAAGGGCTTTTGGCTCTTATTTTTATTAACGCAGATCTTCTCTTATAAGGCTGTGTTTCAGCTTCTTAGATTTTACTTTATATTCCGCTCGTGTAAATGAAGCTCTAAGTGTTATAAATCAGCTGGGTTCTTTACAGGCATGTCTGTGTGATGTGAGCCAGGAGGATTGTAACGGGACTCGGTTCTGTCATTCGAGCCAGTAGACATCTTTTGAGGGTATCGATTGATGCTGATCTTGAAAATTTTTATGATTTATGATGTTAAAAAGGGAATGGAATGGAGTAAGGAAATCACCATATTTATTCATTTATTTCTGTACACATGTGTGGATTGCTTTTTAGTTATTTTTTTGTACAGTGACAGGGATGACAGCTGCTCGACATGCTCTCTGCTAAACAGAGACATAGTTGTCTGAACTGATTGGGCTCAGCGCTGATGAGTGACGAACGCAGCACTTTCACGAACAGCCTCTTTAAATAATACTGAAGGTGCTGACCGTAAGCACAGAGCTGCATCCGACACCCAGACAGCAGAGATAAGGAGCTCAAAAGATAAAAAAGATCAAGAAGTTTCCCTTTTTTTTCATTCTGTCTAGCGGGTTCCATTGCCCTAAGATGATTTATGTTCATGTGTGATATTTGTACATGGCGTTAACTTTCAATTAGACAAATCTCAAAAAACAAAAATATTTTTAAGGTATATTGCGTCCGGCTGAATGAATATTATTTCTAATTTCCCTTCTGAAATTTTAATTTTTGTGTTTTGACTTTCAAGTCATTTCATTACGTCATTCGCTTTTTGATCCATGTTGTTCTGAAGAATCTAGAAATAATGACTCATTCTGCTAGGATGCATTGCTCACTGTATCATTATTTATAGGTCATGATCAAGCTTTTCTCTAGCAACTTTTGAGTGACTTGTCTGATATGCTGAGGTTGTGCTCAGTCTGAGGAGGAAAATAATACAAGGTTTTAATGCTGTACAAATGCAAAAACAAACAAACAAACAAAAAAGTCCTGGAATAATGGGGCTCAAGACTATGGTATAATACAGTACTTTTTGCACAATGACTTTGTCGCTCTCCAGTGTAAATGTAGCTGCATACAGTGGAACCCGCCTTGGCATACCAGCGAACGAGCTGATTGCACATACTTTGGTTGCGTGTACAGTATGTCCGGTAGATGATCAAAACTTGTTTGCGCCTGTGGAGAGCCACGAAGCAAGTTCACATTTTATCATGGTTTTTTTTTTTTTTTGCATTTTTGCAAGATTTTATGAAGACATAGCACCATGGGTACCAAGAATGTTATCAAGGATGATAGCAGGAATAAAAGGGAGGTACTTTCAGTTTGGTTTTTAAAGCAGCCGGTGCCAAGAGGATTCATAAATTAAGGTTAAGTGAGATTTAATGTCTATTTATTTCATATTTTCTTCATTTACTTGTCTTTTCTAAATGTTTTATATGGAAAAATATAATTATAGTGTTGGAAATTGGAAACTCGTAATATTGGTAATATTGGTAATATTGGTGATATTGCTGAGTGGCCGGAACAGATTATCTGCGTTTACATTATTTCCTATGGGAAAATGCCTTTTTTAAGAAAGATTTTTTTTTTTTTAAAGAATTACATTTGTATGCCAAGGTTCCACTGTAGTACAAATGCTACAGTATATAATAAAAATGTAATTAATAAAGTAATTGTATAGCTATTTTTGAAAATGTGTCTATAATATTTAAAATATATTTGTCTCTGCAGTTTTATCTTATAACAAATGTTTCATCTTTTTTTCTTTTTTTTTTTTTTAGAGTGTAAAGATTTTGACCTACAAAGAGCCCCAGAACTCCGAATACAAAAACTTTGTGTCCAAGTTGAAAACAGATGCCAAGAAAATGTTCAACTTCAGCATTGAAGACTCACTGGTAAGTAGGAAAAGTTTAACAAGAAACTTAGATACAGTAGAAACAAACAAAAAATAAATAAAAGTTTTGGACCTCAGACGGTACCTGTATTGAGGGCAAACAGCTGCTCTCGGTTTTGTTACTGTACTTCCTTTTAAAAAATCAAATACTCTTTGTTGGTCAGTTACAGCTACGTTGCCACTTGCACTGCAGAAATCCCATAATACAATGTTACGTTACCATGGTATAGGTACCATGATAATCCAATGATACCTGTGCTAAGAACCATGTTCCTTTTGGTACTTATTTGCTGATATAAAACATTACACTACGGTACGTAGTTTGGTACAACGGTACATTTACTATAGTAAGGTAAAGCGGTTCTACCTTGTACCTCCTACAGTATGTACAGTACCATAGGAACACAGACCATCAAAAATGTGTTATACATGTTATGGTACTGTCTGTATTAGATCATGCCTGTAGTATCTGATATGGCACATTGTGTACAAACATGGAGGCATGGTGACGTAGTAGTTAGCGCTGTCCAGGCTCCGGGTTCGATTCCCACCTCAGCGTCTGTGTGCATGGAGTTTGCATGTTCTCCTGGTGCTTGGTGTGTTTCCTCCGGTTTCCTCCCAGAGTTGGCGCTCCCAAATTGCCCGTAGTGTGCCCACCATGGTCATAAAATTCATATGAATACAGTAAATAATAAAATACAGTGGTCACCACTGGCCCCCACCGTCCCTAGTTGGACTACAGAAGTTCCTAGCTGAGTTGATGGATCGATATACAAACATACCATATTAGATATCTGCTGAACTTTGGAAGTATTGTGGTACACACCATAGTACTACCAGGGTACCTACAGAAGTGCCAAAGAACCTATGATCTATGGTGCTACCATGGTAACATCTGAAGAACAATATAATACTAATATAGTATATGGTATATTATACAGTTTAACACTGCACATATCATAGTAAAAGTTCTTATGTGCATGTAGTATTAAAAATCTCTCCTTAGACAGTAATTCAAATTAAAGTATCACTTAATGAAACCCTTTACATTTGTATTCAGTCTGGGAGAAATCTGATGATTTAGACTTATTTTGGTCCAAATGTGTTTACATACATATCAAAAGATATATATGTTAAAAAGCTGATACCTTTTTACAGATAAGCTAGCTAGCATAATAAGCTATCTAGCTAGCTGTTAATAATCAAAAACATACAGCTGTTTGTGTTGTCGTGTATTTACAGGCTGAAAAATATGACATTGTAATTCCAAACTGAATACTGAATCTTTGTTGTTTGTGTTTGTGACAAATGAAGCAAGCTTGTTTGCTAGCATTTGACTAGCCTTACTAGCGCTTAGAGATGACAGAGAGATTAGTCTAATATAAAATGCATGTTTGTGTTGTATAGATCTTGGATTTTTAATTAATTGTCATTTTTCAGCGCTTCCTATGATAGTCTGAACAGTTTATTAAGAGTTTATGTGGTATTTATAATCTCCTCATGGTTTCTGTGGTACTATCAGGTTTCAGGTTGTGTTTTGTACCAAGCTGTTCATTCTGATTAAGCCGTTGTTTGTGCGCTTGTTACTTTTACCATTTACAGAAATGTAGGAAGGAACTATATTTACTGAAGGAAAGTGAGTCAGTTCACCATGAGCCTTCAGCTGGAGCTCGTGCGCAAGTGCTTCCTGAGAAGGGCATCGGTCTAGCGGTCAAAAGTTTGTTTCGACGATAAATCTTACACTGATAATGCTTCGAACAGCATGTTGCGCCATGTTCTTTTAGGAGAGGCTTTTATAGCGTGTACTTTCTGAAACCATCATTGTTTAAGGAGTGAAGCTTGTGAGGTTTTTTTTTTTTTTTTTGGCAGGGACACTCTTTAATGGAGGATTTTAGTGCTTGTCGAGCGCTGAATACAGTGGGTACAACGAAAGAACAAAAACGCATCTTAATGACTTTACTGCCTCATGCTAGCTTTAAATTAAAGCCAGAATTCAAAGCTTTCATTCTTCTAAAAAGCCAACTAATCATTTACACATGGCAGCGTTGCAGACTTTCACAAGTCAGTTTCATAATTCATCATTTATTTAACACAAAAATTAGACAGATTACGAGACATTTGTCGACTTGAACTGTGAACCGTATTAATTAAGTATTAATAATTAATTTTTTTTTTTTTTTCAAAACATTCCCAGAATGCAAGCTGTAATCTTCAGGACATCCTGTTATAGGAAAGTAATCAACTTTGGGTTGGTAAAAATAACTCGGTTTTAACCATATTGTCATGGTTAATTATTTGTCTATAACTAAATCTGTTCTTCTTTACCTAAAGAGATGTCCATCCATTATATATACAGTATAGTGTCAGTACATGTCATTGACGGGTAAAGAGTTTGTAGAAAGAGTTAAAAAGTTAAAGCTAAAAGTAATTTCAGGTTGAAGCTCACGTACATGTCGGCTTGTCTTTCTGTACAGCAGAACTCCTAAATTATTAATATAAAGAAATCGAATTTTGTGAGGATGAGTATTTTACGACTGGTTTACGCTAAATTGTCCTTCTTTCGCCGTCAGCCAAATACACTCCCTGTAATCGGAGAGTGAATCACAGATGAGAATTTAAAAAAGTAAATCGGATAAAGATGAAGTTTAGTCTTAAAGCAGCTCCAGCGTGTTAAAATTCACTTATACCACTTTAACGTTGTTATTTTAGCAATGAAAATATCATCAAATATCAATTATTGCAGTAAATATATTCAGGCTAGCTTTTCTAATTAATATCTATTGGTGCAGGTGTTTGTTTACATTGAGCAAGTAACTTATTAGTATTTTATTTTAAAGTAGATTATTAAATCCGGCACATAAATGTTCAAAACATCGCTTTTAATCAACATTTTGTTTTCACTTACAGTACGTGCAGGTAAAACTTCAGGCAAATATCTAAGTACTGCATAAGTTTCATTAAATTCTGTGTAGCACTCCATTTAAGACCCGCCTACAGTTTGACACACAAGCAGTATCTGGCACATAATTGCTCATAGCTTACCTTATACTCTACATTTTTATTTCATTTATGGTGCAGAATTAACTTCAGGCAGATATTTAAGTTCTGCCAAAGTTTCATTAAATTCTGTTCAGCCAGTTTTGCGTGATGTTGTGACAAAATCTGGCTGGACAGACATACAGACAGACAATAATTTTTTTCTGAGACTGGTTTGTATGAAATGTAAAGATATCACTGAAAGAGCGAGTTCGAGACCAATGTACAGACAAATCCTTTCTTTTTTATATACATATGCATATGCACGCAAGGAGCAGATATATTAATTTTTTTTTAAAGATATCAACATTAATGGAATCGTTGAAGTGAATCAGTGGAAAAGTCTGATGAACTCTGCTTGGTGTCCATTTTTCTTTAAAACCCTAGACAAAGCCTCTACTATAACAACGTCTCTACTCTGTACTATACTCCAGTTTTAAATCAGCTTGAGTTGGAGAGAATGTCGCATCTCTCCCGCTGTGTCTCTTAAGCACTTTGTGTTAACCTAAACTCCGTAAACATGGGACCAGCCCCGAGGGGTTTCGGCCACTCGCTTCACTCGACACACCTCCACAGAGTACACAATGGCTCTTTGTTTTGCTGAGATCTGAAGCTATTCAGAAGGCAGTGTGGAGAAATGTACTGGCATTACTTTAATCAGGCTCCAGTGTGCTGCCGGCCGTGTGTGTTCCCTCAGCAGAACACTTTAACATGCTAAAATATGCTCGGGGAGGGATTTCTGTACAAGCACTGAAACAGAACAACAGAATGTGTTGGTCTCGATTTCACATCATGATATCACTGGTCGAGAATTCACAGTTTATGATATTATTATTACTTCGTTTCAAAATACGCCATGTACTTTTATAGTTTATTGTATTTTATTTTCACTACAAAATTATAAATACCTGATATTTCATAATTTAAATTATTCAAAATGTCTCTTGAGTGTCAAGTGTTTTTTGTTTTTGTTTTTTTTACCATATAAAAGGAATGATGAGGACATGGATCTTATACATACATATTTTTCTCAAAAAATAATAAAATAACAAAATCACTCACGCATTGGTAATCCGTGGAAATATCCATCTGCTAAAAGGAGCAGAGTTTTATATCAGCCCTGGCCAGGAGCACTAATGGAAACCCCAGTGGAGTGGTTAGCTAACAGTCCCTCAAACACACACACCTTCCAATTACTTCTCTCGCCTACTGGTGAATTGAATTATCAGACACAAGTTTGTACTTACTTAGCATGTTTTTTAATTGAATGTTTTCCAGATGTCAATCCAAATTCAGTAATTGCTGAATATGAGTGTTTTTATATATATATATACTGCATGTAGTAATTTCTTTTTTTACTTTATTATAGCTTTGGGAGCAGATTTAGTTAATACATAGGTGATTGCTTAAGTAAGAAATAAAACACATTAGGTATGAGTATGGATAAAAATATATATATTTTTAATAAATTTTAATTTTTAATTTATAATTATTTGCTAATTTTTTTTTAGAAATGAAAAAGAAATCTGGAAAATATATATAATTGAATTGGGAAATTTATAAAATCATAGTACATAGAAATGCATTCACACACTATGGGTACACTATTTGGTAACGCTAATTATCCTAATCTCCATGTCTTTGGACTGTGGGAGGAAACCGGAGTACACGGAGGAAACCCAATAAGGGGAGAACATGCAAAATTTAATCGGCACCTAGGTATCGTGATTATGTTGTATCGGGAAGTCCCTGGTGATTCCCATCCCTACTGATTACTGCTAGTGTTCTCTGAAGTGTCTTATATTTCTTTTATTCCCCCCAGCAATTTGGCAAAGCAAAACTGAACGTTCTCCTTGTTAAATCTACTCCAAATAAACTACACCATATCAACAATCACATGTCTTTTAATGTTTATCCGGAAAGAAAAGACTACACAAGTCGATCTGTAAGTTGCCAAAGAAACGCTATTATAAGAAGGAGTGCCTTAATATACAGGTACAGTAGTGATGGGAAGTTTAAATAATTTTTGACTCAGTTCTTTGAATCTCGTTCATCAAAATTAACGAATCTTTTTTTTGAGTCATTTAGTTCATTTCGTTCTTTTGATCAGGAAAAAAAAAAAAATGTTGCATTTTCAATAAACAGACCCCCAATACGTATAGTTCCATTAATGAAAATATTAGAATGCAGCTAAGGACATGAGTAGCTCACCTCTCATATCTTCTAGTCCGAGTCGTTCGTTCTTTTGAATCTATTGCACTGCATAGCGTCTATGGGAATCACGTGACAAAAGAACGAACGACTCGGGACTAGAAGACTCGTTGAGAAGAACTGTTCAATTCTGTTTCCTGTGTAATGCACTGCATAGTGTCTACGGGAGACACGTGACAAAAGAACAAACGACTCAACCAGAATCAAACGGCGGATGTCGGGACTAGTGATGGGAAGTTTTAATCATTTTAGTGACTTGGTTCTTTGAATCTCATTCATCAAAATGAACTAATCTTTTTTTTGAGTCATTTAGTTCATTTCGTTCTTTTGATCAGAAATAAAATAAAATGTTTCATTTTCAATAAAAAGACTCCAAATACGTCTACATACACAAATTTTATTATAGTTCCAGTAATCAAAATATTACAATGCAGCTAAGGACATATTATAATAAACAGAATGAGTAACTCACCTCTCATATCGTTCTTTTGAATCTATTGCACCGCATAGCGTCTATGGGAGTCACGTGACAAAAGAACGAACGACTCCGTGTAGAAGAATCATTGAGAAAGAATCGCTCAATTCTGTTTCCTGTATATAACATATGGAGGTTTTGTGATGCTTTGCGCATGTGCGCCCAGTAGAACATGAACGAATCACTCTCTGAGATACTCGTTCTTCTGAATCACGTAAAAGATTCATTCAAAAAGAAAGAATCGTTCATGAACGGCCCATCACTAAAACACAGTATATACACTAACTTGGACACACATAAGCACGTAAATCACTGATACTTAATTGAATATGATCCTGAGTTCATAATCACAATTCATATTTTTATTAATTATAATCATCTATCATTTTAGCGTATATCACATTTAAGCACGCTGTTTAAGCAGTCGGCACAAGGAATTATGGGTAAACTACTCTGTCCCTTTCTCACAAAAAAAAAAGAAAAACACCATTTAAATAGAAGAAAGTAGCAGACCATGGTGAGGCAGAATGCAGTTAAAACAGAATTGATGACATTTTTGAAAATGTTAGATTTTTCCTGCTCTAGTACCTCGTTATGAAAACTAGCAGGCGGGACTCAAGCCCTAGCTTTTATTAGACAGAATTAGTGTATAATCGTAATCCTCTGTAGAATGCCGTTTTCCATAGCTAGCGCCCGCTTAATTCATATTTGACAGACATGCTTTCTTATTAAGAGGATTTGCCGAGTCAGCCGTTCCGCCGTTTGTTTATTATTAATAAGGCAGAATCAAACGGCGGATGTCGAATTAGCCGAGATTGGCTCCCGCGCGAGTGGCAAGCGTGGGAGTCTGGAGCTGCAGCAGCCATTATAGGAAACAAGGGAGTAAGGGCGGGAAAGACTGACTGCTGAGAAGAGAAATGCAGGTAATGAAGTGACAGGAAGTGTTGGTAAGCAAGCGCGAATCCTGCACGAGGGACGCTTCATTAACGCCACAGTAATTTTAGCAAATCGCTGTCAATTAGAGTCAGGAACACAAATTGGAATCGCAATCAGGAGTGAAGAATGAACTAATCAGAGATAACGAGAGAGATTTTTAATAAAGGCGGGAGAAGAAATGCTCACTTGACATCTTGACATAAGAGTGTAAATGTGATGTGACTATGGAGCGGAGTGGATGTGATGCATGTGGTGTCAGGTCAGACTTCTCTCACTTGTGTATCTGGATCATGACATTATCCTCAGGCTCTCTCTCTCTCTCTCATGGTTGGTCCGGGTCTGTTGCAGATGCTGTAGCGTGTCTAATTAGTGCTCATATTCAAATGTCATCCACGTCACAAACGTCTGGACGCATAGAATCTACTCTAAAGTCTCGTCTAGTCTCACTTTATCTGGTTTACCCTTGATAGCTATTCCCATGGAATTATGTTTCAAATCTGATATATTCATTTACAAAGCATTTTTTTTTATCTTTATACATATTTGTCTCACTTCATCAAACAAATTTTAATGCTACACTTTCGTAAGTTTTTAAATGATGATTTAAATTAGTAAGGAAACCAAAACAAGTTGTCCAAACCTGCCTGGCTCTATGTGGAAAAAAAATTGCCCCTAAACCTAATATCTTGGCAGCAGCAACTGCAATCAAGCGTTTACGATAAGTCTTTCAGATCGCTATGGAGGAATTTTGGCCCGCTCTTCTTTGCAGAATTGTTTAAATTCAGACACATTGAAATATTCAACCTGTTTAAGGTCATGCCACAGCATCTCAATCAAATTTAAGTCTGTACTTTGACTAGAACACTTCAAATAAATACAGAATTTAGTTATTTTTGAACCAATCAGAGGTGTGTTTTGGATCATTGTCTTGGAGGACAAGTACTTTTTCACATAGGGCCAGACAGCTTTTTTTCCCCTTAATAAATGAAATCATCATTAAAAAGCTGCATTTTGTATTTATTCAGGTTGTCTTTATGCAATATTAAAATGTATTTGATGATCTGAATGAGCGGCCCGATGGCGTAGTGGACCCTCCAGGGTCCGGGTTCGATTCCCGCCTCAGGTTTGTCTGTGTGCATGGAGTTTGCATGTTCTCCCCATGCATGGTGGGTTTCCTCCGGGTACTCCGCTTTCAGATTGGGCTACGTGGCTAAGTGGCGTTCCCAAATTGCCCTCAGTGTGTGAATGAGATAAAGGAGGCAAATACTTTTTTATGGTACTTTACAGTCCAAACCATTGACTTTCACCTGTTCGGACTATAAGCTAGACAGTGATTTCGGCATCAACAGCACAATAGTTCAATATTGTGCAACAGTTCAATGCATACGCAATTCCCAACAGTGCACAGTAGTATCACGTTAAAGCTGGAGGATAAATATGTGGTTTTACAGTAATCTCCAGTTTCTTGGAGGACTACAACAGCTTTAAATTAAAATTACATTTTTGGTTGAATGACCATCTATTAGGCGTGTCTATGTGTTAATGAATTCCACTTAAGCAAGAGTCCTAGTGATGGACTGTACAGGGTTAGATATTAAGTAAAAAAAAATGTGAGATAATAGCTTTGAAAAAAATTAACCATTAGGTCAAAATAATGGCATAAAATTCATATCATTATGAGTTAATAAGTCGAAATTATGGTATTTCCTACACTGACAAATGAAACGATTCTATGTGCAAAAAGTCTTGAGCCAGCCCTCATTTCTTCATATTTTGCTTTCAAAGTGCCAGAAAGGCCTCCGTTTTTTATGTAATTTGGGGAATAAGCCTGGAATAGTTCCCCAGGCTTACTGAATGACTCTCATTTTTTAGTCCAGTTCCTGTACCTGAGTAGTTTCAGAAGAATGTTTTTTTTGTTTTGTTAAACCATGCAGTGACCTATGAATCATTCAAGCATTAAAAAAAAAAATAAATAAAATCTCACTTGAACCAGAGAGACACAGGTGCAGATGATGACAGATGATCAGGCTGGTGATGCTGAATGCTGAGTGGTTGGAACAGATGAGAGGGGAAATGAGGTCTCTGCCGAGACCAAAGTTTTAAATTGTTTTTTTAGGAACTTTGCAGCCTGTCACAGTAAAACATTTGTTCCCCTTTATTTAATTATATATATATATAT